>PXOB01000261.1:4551-45870 GCA_003012115.1 Trichothecium sympodiale
TTTCTTTTTCTTTTTTTTTTCCCTTGTTTGCTTTTTGGTGCTTGATGAGTTCCTTGTCCCGGGGACCGTGAACCCCCTCCGCTCACTCACCATGTCTTCCCCTAAAGCTTTCCCCCTGCTCACCGCGCTCCCGGACCGTAATTCTAGCTCCCGCGGCACAACGCTTGCGAGCTTGATTTTAAATGAGATTTGCACCAAAAAGGTAGGGGGGAAGGGGGAATCAAGAAATCAAGAAAAGAAAAAGCAATTAATTAAAATGATCTGTGCGCGCTTGAGTCGGCTACCTTCAACGACGAGTCGCCGTTTTGTCTGAATCGTTAGTTTTTTTTTTTTTTTTGGGTTCACCGCTCGAGCGTCCGCCCTAGTGTTGGTTGTCCCCCCGGATGCGCTTCCCCGTTGTGCTCGTCACCGCGCTGTAGCTTTGTTCTCTCGCTGAAAGTGCCAGCGCCAAAACACCCCCTCCCCTGTAAGAATGAGATATGGCCGCTGTAGCCACCACCTAAAAAGCAAACTGGGCTGCGATATGGGCTGCGATACGTGGATGCATTGGCGTCCCCGGACGCAGGGAGACAACAAACAGGCTTTGGTGCTAAGATCGCTATTCAGCTCAATCAATCAATCAATCGATCATCAATCGCCGACCACCAAAGCTGAACCACTACTCCGTACTGTCTGTACTACCCTCGTTTTCGCGATTGTTTCCTTCTCGGTGAATACCAACCTTGTTTTCTCATTCATTCATTTAATTCATTTCCCACCATTCGTTCCCTGATTTCTTTTCAGCTTCGAATATGTAGGTCAGCCAGTAGTGCCTAAATCATCATCTCCATTTGTCTTTTGCCGTAAAGGAGGGTCGGTTGTATTTCGTCGCCGGGACAGACATCTTATCTCTAACCGTTTTCCCGACATTTCCTAGTCCTGATGACCGTGGAAGCCAGCTTACACGAGCTCTCTCTCACTCTTTCCCTCTCCCTCCCTTATCACCCGACGCCAGGAGCAGACCGACCCCGTAGGCTGGACCAGTCAGAGTCGCGTTCCGCTCCCCCATTCGCGTAATTCGTGCTACAGAAAGGCACGTCGACGCCGCGCTGGAAAGCTGATGAATCAAACTCTTGTCAGCCCCAGCCATCTCACAGACGTGCTATGCTGCCCCCCGGGGGAGGGAGAAGCTTGCCATATGGCTTTTCGGAAGGCGAGCGTCCCGAAGGATTCCAAATCCAGTAACATCATCCCTTGAAGAGCCCGTGTGTGTGTGTGTGCATTAATAACCATGACCACGCCCCCCTCTCCGACACTCCCTTTCAATACTTGTACCTATCTCCCGCCACGTCCGGGCACGGGATGCCCGCTTCTCCAGACGGCTACACACATCGTTTTTCTACGGACTACCTGTTGGTGCCAAAAACGCATTCGTGCGTTTGCAACTACTGACAGGTTGCCACGATGTCGAAAATCCCAGTTGCTCTTGGCGGTCAACGATGACCGCAGCAGCCGCAGGCTCTACTCTATCGAAAAATTATCAAAAAGAAACTAGGGTAAGTTGTAGTACTCTAGGCATTTACAAGGGTGGTGGGTGGGAACAAAATAGAGAGAGGAGTAAAAAACCATGGACGATGAGAGAATGAGTCACAGGAAAAAAGCCATGTGTTGTTCTGCCCGCGACCGCCCAGCAAAAAACCAGCCAGCGCTCTTTTGTTGACAATCTTGGTCGCGTTGGTTGGACCAGTCGGCAAGCCGCAAAGCACGCCTTATTAGCTACCTCGGGTTTCTTTGGTTTGTTCGCGCTGCTTCGACGTAGGGGTGTCTCAGTACACACCACCACCACCTTATCCATCCCCCCGGACTATTGATTCTCATCACCGCCCATGTGTACTCCGTACATATGTATACTTGTATACCCGTCGTACATTTGATTTGATTATACGTAGTAGCGGGATTCGCCATCCCGAACCTTTTCGTCTTTTCTTATTGACCGAAACTTCTCCGGCTTATTCTTTGTACAATAGCAAGCGGCCTCGAAAGAAGATGGTGTGTTTGTTTGTGCACCATGTACGATACGATGGAATAAATTTGGAAGTTCCATGATTGCTTTGCGCCTCGGGCTCGCAGCTCTATTATTGCTTCGCGCGCCGCCTTTTTTAGTATTTCGGTCTGACGGGGCGATACGACATGTGCAACCACACACACACACACACCTGCTACAAGAATAGGGCTGCCGACGCGGTCTGTGCGAAGAAAACACTCGACCACTCATACTCGTGATGGACAGCACCTGCTGTACGCCTTTTTCTTTTCGACCACTTGGCGGTATAAGACCGGTCCAGCACTGATCTACCTACCTACCCTACCCTAATAATTACAAACACTCTATTCTAACAAGGGACAACGGCGCGGAAGGGTGGCTTGGGAGCTGAGCCTTTGACCGCCTTGGGGCGTGCAGACAAAGCAAAAGCGACGACTCCTCTTTCCCTTCGCTGGCAAGCCTAACCGCGACCCATCATCACTCCGCGTACCAAACGTGGAATATACGTGTGACTCCGTCGAAACAACTTCCCAACACCGCTCTTTCGTGCATATCGAGCTAGCAGATGCAATGCAAGAAGTTTATTCCCTCTAAACTAGCAAAGTATCCAGCCAGCAAGGCCAGCAAGGGAAAATAATACTTGTAATATGCAGATCCGTGCTCGCAGATGTTGCGCATTAACCGCGACAGGACACATCAACCCATTCCCCGCTCTGCCCGTCAAACCCGTGTGAACCCTGGATCAGCACAAGACGCATATCAAGCGTGCGATTGGCGTGGGACGCGGGCCCTATCACCGACTTCTTTCCTGCCCTCTTTTTGTCGGGTGGGGACCTCTCTTTTCGCTGGGCTCAAACATTGTCCACTGCCGAGCTGTCACAAAGATCCATGGATCTTTGTGAAGAAAGAGGGGGCGGGAGGAGGAGGGGGGGAGGGGGGTGTGTGATGCGGTTGATGGGCACTTTTCAAAGAGAGAGAGACACACACAGAGAGATCCTCTTTCTGTCGGTGCTACCTGTCACTTGCGGCAGGACAACGAAAATGCAAAGTGCCTGTGATAGTGACCCCCCACTTTCACCGACAAATCAATCCCCTTTGCCGCCTGAGCGGTCTGCTTTTCCTCAACACCCCCCGCTTCTTTCATGTGTTGCTCGGTTGTTACCCAAAAACAACCCGAAAGATCCCTTCTAACCGCGCAGGACGCAGAATGCGCCGAAGCTCTATGGAAGAATGCGGGCCTCGTTTCGAATCTTGTGATTGTGAGGAACCACATCATGCAGACCTGCTGCTGCATCTCCATCAGATAAAGAGAGAGAGAGGGGGGGAAAAAAGCCCTCTTCTTGGCAGAGACTTGGAGTTATCCCCAATATTGTGCTCAATATTATTGATAATTTTCTACTAAACACACAACACTCTCTCTCTGTACTTGTAGAGCGGGCGGGGTTACTCAGAACTTGCGTGATATGAACTCCAACAACTCCGCTCGGCACAAGCTGAAACAATGACTTTCCTCTTGAGTGAACTGCCGGAGTCTTGACTCAAGCCAGCCGAAGTATCCTTGTAGCTTTTTTTCCTTCTTCTCTTGCCAGCAACCTATGAAGTACCTACTCTAGGTATGTTACGTGGCACAACGGCCTTTAGGCGCCAAAAACCCGAGGTATGTACTCGGGGTACTAACCAAGAAAAAAAAGCACACATGCTACGACTCTTTCTTTGCTCGGACATTGCTCGCTCGTTCGCGTATCCGCGCTCGGAGGGACAGCATGGGTCTCAGGACTGAAAGAAAAAGGGAAAAAAAGCTTGATGGTGGCTCTGACCGCCATACTGCCGTGAACGCATCTCGATAATATTGCATGCATATATGCAGACACGCATACACACCATCTGCACCACACATAAATTGCTTGTTGGGTATTAATAGCCCTACCGGATTTCCTTGTTGGGAAATTCCTCATCGCCTCACCGTACCTGCTGTAACACTGAGGTGGTCGTCTAGTAGGCGGGCGGCATGCAAGTTCGCACGCCCTCCCAGTCCGCGACGTCATCTTCATGTACCTCTACTGCATGTGAGACAAGCGGGCAGAGCGCAAACCTTAAGCCACGACTTCCCTTCCCCCCTCCCACATCCCCATCCCCGGATGAGCACAAAGACACCGATTCCGGTTTATTCTCTCTTATCAGTGGTTTTATCCCCCGCGGTGGCTTGTCAGGCGATCATCATGTACTTCCCCGTCATCACGAGTTGTCCCATTTACCCTAGTTGTAGCAAAACACAACCAACCCCTGGTTATTTCTTCTCCCCAGCCCGTAGGACTCCGTAGATAGGACAAATCTAAAGGAATCTCGACTCCTCCGAAACCCCCATCCTGAACCACACACGCCCCTCTACGTATCTTGGCCATCTTTCGCCATGCTTTTCAAGCATGGCCTTGGCTATTCGACGACGTCACCGCAATCCTCATCCTTGAAAACTGCCGGCGCGTTGGTCCCAGATGGGATTTGACACGCTTGTCCATGAGCAGCAAGTACGGTGTACTTGTAAGGGAAATCCTACGTTCCTTCAACAAAGACAACAACAACTCACGGAACCTACAAAAAGAAGCCGAAAAAAATTGTACCTTGTGGGGGCCGCAACGGCGCCTGTGCACCTCTGGGGGGGGGAGTCACCGAAGCTGGAAGGCCCCAAGGAGGACTAAGAAATGGCACAGACGAATTTTTGATTTGAAAGGAATGTGAAATATTACCTATTATTACCTATTCTTAGGCATCCCTTTATTCCCTTTCATCTTGGTTTTGCCTCATCTTTGCCATGTGCTCGCAAGTCGGGGTACCCTTGCAGCACATCAGTCATCCTAAATAATCTAAATAATCAACGACGCCCGCAAACCTTCAAGCACGGAACCGCCATTTATTAGCGGATGGTACCGCCGCCATCCTTCGCTATTTTTTGACAAATTCGGATGGAATTGGTATTTCGCGAGGAAAAAAGATGGCGGCGGTGCTTACCTCATTCCCTCCCCCTCCCCCATATTCCTCTACCCACACACCGTCTCAGTTCTCCGGATGATGACTGTTCATAGTAGTGACTTGTGTGTTCGGTTCTGTGGGAGGTGTCATTGGTTGCTTTTTTTTTTTTGCGTCGAGTGTGTGTGTGGTATGTTGTGGTTGTCGCTCGCCGTTTGGTTGCACCAAAGGGGTGGTGGTCACTTGTAAGTCATGGGTCTCGCGTCCAATGGAACGTAGCGTCAAATGGCGGTTTTTTGAAAAAAAAAAAAAAAGCACACCCACCCACCCTACAGCCACCCTCAGGCCGTATCGATTTTTCCAGTGTTTTCGTGCTTTCGCTTGTTTTTAATTTCCCATGTCGGCTATCTTACTTGTAATCGTCGGACCTTGTCGCACGGGGTGTGTCCCACGTGTCTCTTGTTGTGCGTTGGGAGGTGCGTTTTACCGTCACGGGCGGATTACCGGTCCGGCAATGATCAGAGATCGGAAGCATCAACCTGTACATCAAACACGGCTGCTGCAAACTAGCCACGCCACTGCGGCATCGTTGTCCATGTACGGAGCAAACACTCTCACAAATGGGCGTGTCTGCAGCCGATACCGTTTTTGTAGGGTAAATTTTCTCCTGGGAAGAATCTACATGTATTATTTCTATGAGCCTAGTAGTTTTGAAGCCATTGGTTTCCTCTGCGATACTTGCGCCAAAACTATGCAGTAATTTGACAGGAGTAATAGTAGTTGATTGATTAAACTGACAGATGAGAATTATCCTTCAAGCGTAGTCCATATTTTAGGCCTGCTCTCATTGTCTCTTTGATGTTCAATACAAGAACGAGACAAAAGCTAAGAAAGCTCATATTGAGACGTACAAGTAGGTAATCGATAATATACTTTACGCCGGGGTTCAGCCCAGTGAGCAGTATGTGCGCATGGTCAACAAGAGTCAGCAGCCTCCAATCGATTTGGTCTGAATGCTTTGCACTGTCACATCCTTTGCAACGGCTCGAAAAGTTTGTGGTCCTTATCGACATAGAGGCCAGCACCATCAAATGTTTCTGCGATGCACAGAAAAGTAACAATGAGAATATATTCATGAAAATAAACCCGCTTTATATGTCATTGACTGCGAAGCACTCACGCATCTTTATAGCCCAAACGCCCAAAAAACTCCATGTAGACAAACAAAAGGATATCCGTAACAGCACTACCAGCCCACCTAGCTCCTCAGAGCCTCCAGGCGATCTCTCATTTGGTCCATGAGAGCCTCTGCATCCTCTTCGTCCTCCTCTTCCTCTTCCTCGACCTTCTTCTGCGGTTCGGGCACCGGCGCGGCCGGTAGCTTGGGCTCCTGCTTTTTCAGAACTTCTCCAAGCACCTTGTCAACCTCGCCTTCGCCCTCCTCCTCCATCAGGTCCTCCATGTCCTCGGGCAGCGAGTCGCCCACCATCTCCTCGATGATGCCCGCCTTCATGAGCTCCACGCTCAGCTCCTGCATCGTCCCCGCGAGCTCGGGCAGCCGGATCAGTGAGTTGACGTCCTTCATGACGCCCACGCTCGCGCGAATGGAGCCCTCAATCTTGCGCACCGCGAACGCCTCGTTGACCTGCATCTGCACCGAGCTGAGCTGCGCTTTGGACGTGGCCAGCCGCTGCGACTGCTTCCGCGCGCGGATCAGCTCGCGGGCAAAGGCGCGCACTTCCTTCTGGGCTTGCTTCTGGCGTGACGGGTCGCGCTGCCCGCGCTTGTCAGCTTGCATTATGAGGTTCTTCGTCTTGGACTCGACTTGGCGGATGGCCATGATGTCGCGGTCGAGCTTGCGGATGTTGGTTCGGATAAGAGCGTTGCATTTCCGCATCTTTCACCTGTCAGCATGCATAATTCCCTCATGAATAATGGGCGCTTCATTGGTACCTGTTGTTGGGGATCCGGCCCTACGAAAAAGGACTTGATGGACTCCATGGCTTGCCGGCACGGCGTTCGAGAGAGCGGGATCCCTCTCTGATTAGATGCGAGGCGCGCAATGTACGTGCTTAGCGAGCAGATAGTATAGCAGTCAAATACCACAGACAGCTCTCGATTGTTGGTGTCGGTAATTCAAATTGGCTTTATCGCAGTCCTGCAGTCGTGAGTCATGAGTCGTCGTCGTCGTGGCTGCCGAAATTGGCCGCCAGTAGCTAAGGCTTGAAGAAACAGATGTCAGATTGCCCGAGGTAGGTGCCCTCGCGTTGACTCGCCAGGACGTCACTTGTCGGTGGCTGGCCAATAACTGGCACCCCCGCGCTAACAGAGGGAGGTAGCTTACACCTACCCCCCATAGCACTGTTGGCAGCATGAAATCAAAAGAACGTCTGTTTAAAGGTAGCATTTGGTACAATAAATATTAGATAGATAAGCAAGGCATTTATACACTTGTTTTGCAAGGACTGATTGGCATATTATTCACAGAGCTGTCCAGGTCATTGCACTATGTGGTGAAGCTTGGCTAGAAAGTAGCCCTACCGAATAGTCCCTATTCTACTCGCTCAGAATTACTCCTACTTACCGTATTTGTCTATATATATGAGCGCTTGCAGGCTAGTCCTTTATGAAAGGCCTCGAATGCCTAAAAGTAGGCTATCGCTTATTTTGGAGGTCCTCCAAATTGAAGAGAAGGCGCTTGAAAGGAAGGCGCAAGCATCACATGTGCTGGCCCAGCAACTATCATGGCGGCGGGAAAGTGATGATGACGATAATAGCTGGAGCAGCAAATCTCTATGAGCATTAGGGCAGGTATGGCCTTGTCTTTGACTCGGTACGAGGATTCGCTGAAGCAAGAACTTGACATGGAAAATTTAATTTCTTCTTGAACTCATCGAGGTCGTTGTTCCTACCTGTCCAAGAGCGGGCAAAAGCTGTTACGTCAAAGCTCCAGTGGCTGGCCACCGAAAGCAGGAATCATAGTAGTGGGGAACTGCCCCGCGGATACTTACATGCCAATAGCGCGTTACCTCGTTGCCCGCTCAGAAGGTGGCTGCTCCGCGGGGTACCGCCCTATCGTTGATGACCCTCATCTTTCAGTTTCTTAGACCTTCCATAGCCCAAGCCCTCGCCGATAGCCTCAGCTGCTAAAAAAACCGTGTACGACTTGCTGCTTCCTTCCCTCTCTTCCACTTTTCCCCATCACAACGTTATAACGCTCTTCTCTACTCCATACATCAAGTTTTGCGTCCATCAGGATATTCTTGGCACCAAGTCGCTTCATTTTGGAATCTCTTCACACGTCCGTCACATACTCTTCCACAATGGCTGAGACCGCGACCCCCGAAGGTAAGCCAAGCTCCCCCAAGGATCGTTCGACAGCCGCAGTCGCGCTCCTGGTTGGTCGAGGCGCCAACTCCAGCACTGTTGAGATCAACATCTTCTGGAAATACCCCGCTAACACCACCTGCCCGCAGTCCTCTGGGCCCAGCGCTCCTCTGCTACTGACCCCGAAAAGAACTTCATCTACTTGACCCTCAACGTCCCCGACGTCCCCAAGGAAGACCTCAAGCTCGACATCAAGCCCACCAGCCTCTCCTTCAGTGGCACTTCGCGCACCCTTAAGCGCACGTACGCCGTCGATCTGGAGTTCTACGGCGAGATCGACGTCGAGGAGTCAAAGGTCAACCACACTGCCAAGAACATCGAGCTCAAGCTCCAGAAGAAGGAGCTCAAGGAGGAGTACTGGCCCCGTCTTCTCAAGGAACCTAAGAGGCTGCACTTCCTCAAGACGGACTTTGATAAGTGGGTCGACGAGGACGAGCAGGACGAGGCACCCGAGGACGACTTCTCGCAATTTGGTGGCATGGGCGGCATGCCAGGCATGGGAGGTACGTCGAGCTCTCATTTGAACTAGGGATATTGCGTGTTGAGAGATGATTGCTAACTCCTGTCAAGGTGCCGGTGGTGACTTCGGTGGCATCGACTTCTCCAAGCTTGGCGCTGGCGGCGCCGGTGGCATGCCCGACCTCGGTGGCCTGGGTCAGCCCGTAGAAGGCATCCCGGGCTGGAATGGCACTCCCGAAGAAGGAGAGGACGATATGCCAGACTTGGAGGGCGAGGAAGTCAAGGATGGCAAGACCGAGACAGCGGATAAGAAGGCTTAAAGTAGCCTCGGTGCTCATGAAGGTTCAATGATAAAATAACGTATTTGCCACACACAATCTATCTGCTCATGATCCGATGCTATACATAGAAGTGAAAGGTGATGACGAATGTGAACATGAGCGTGTTGTCCTAGTTCATACGAGGTTAACGATAAGGATACTGCAGATTCGATTTAATAATCGAAATCAAGTCTGACCCCGACATGTCAAGACGTTAGCATCATGTAAATTATACCTAGAAAAGTTGCAGAGGGGCTGATGAAAGCAACAGATGAAGTCACCGCACATGAAATATATGCTTGATTTGGGGAATCATAAAATGTTGATTATTCTACAGCTTGTCGTTGCCCATTTCTCATTTTAGAGGGCATCGTCGAGGGATGAATTGAGACCGAAAACAAATCCACGCAAGCAACAGCCCTGATAATGACGTTATTAATCGACTCCGCTCCGCAGGTCGAATGTTTTTTTCTTTAATCCTCGAGCATCGCTCAAATTACTGCGATGCAACCAAAAAATCCTATACTAAATGCTGCGTCTGGTACCCGAGTTCACTTGCCCATGTTAGTTTTAAGTATGTGAGATGAGGCTCGAACTTGGCTTACCATGATCTCGTCCATAGCCTCGCCATTGGAAGCAGGGGCAGCGGCGTTCTCATTGTTCGTAGCGGCGGGGGCAGCAACGAAATAGTCGGCCATTTCCGAATCAAGCTCAGCCTCAGTCTTCTTAGTAGGACGGGCATTGCGGCCGCGCTTCTTGTTCTGACCAGGCTTGTTACCAGCAGCACCCCTGGCCTTGGCCTCGTTGGCCTTCTTCTTGTCTGCAGCAGCTGACTTGGGCTGTGCTTTGGGTTGCGCCTTGGGTTGACTATAGTCATGTAAGACGAGAAACATATGGAAAGCACAACTGTAACTTACGTCGTACGCTCAGCCAGGGTCTTGGCAGTGGGGATGAACTTGTCGGCCTGAGAAGCACCAACGACAATTTCGATCTATATTATTGTTAGAATTGGCATCGCATGCATGTGGCCTTCTGTCTGCCTTACCTTGATAGGACGGCCATCAACAAGGAGACCGTTCAGCTTCTGGAAGGCGTTGCTAGCACCTTCGGGCCTATGGAAGGAAACGTTGGCAATGCCACGGCTCTGGGAATTGGGCCCGTATTGAAGCTCAACCTTCTTGATAGGTCCAACAGACTGAACAAAGTATTCCTGAACGGAGAAAGCGTGTTAGTCAAACTGATCGAGTAGGGTGTACCGCGGCACAAGTCCAGCGTCGTCTCGATCGATAGATTCCGCATGGTGGCATATTCAAGTCGAAAATTTGGCGAGAAGATCAGGCTAGGAGTGAATGCACTCCGAGAACGGCCAGTCCCATTGGTCATATCCAACGCATATGACCGTGCTTGTCGCTGTTACCGTCTGACCGAGCGCATCAAGACAACCCAGGAGTGACCAGTTCCTGTTCAGCCTTTCCAGGACTGACCGGTGTCATGATTGGCAAATCATCATCAAGGTAGCGATAGCTACTGTCCTTTTCAAGACTCTCGCTGTCGGCCAGCCATACCTTGACTAAAAATGGGACGGGCGCGTGTTCTCATTGTGCATCTCACTCTAGCCGGGTGGTTCGTCGTCAAAGCCGTCAGGAAAGGGAGTATAGCCTTTCGTGCAGTCTTACTGGTCTTGCCGTAGACTGTGACCCAGCCCACCTTTTCAGTCG
The DNA here is from genome assembly GCA_003012115.1 of Trichothecium sympodiale. Taxonomy (NCBI): domain Eukaryota; kingdom Fungi; phylum Ascomycota; class Sordariomycetes; order Hypocreales; genus Trichothecium; species Trichothecium sympodiale. The sequence goes on from PXOB01000261.1 coordinate 15,423, forward strand.
GTGCGATGCCTCAGTGCTGACCAGGCAAACGAGGGCTCATGTGCACGACGGGGACATATGCTCGATCTTCCAGAGTAAGCCATATTTCAGGCCAATTACTCCATAGGAAGAGAGTCGGGGTTTTCACACGGGCATAGACCAATGGGCACAACTGCGAACTCCAATTCGAGACCCATAGTTGGGAACGCGGCAAGATTACGGCGTAGGAGAAAAGGTCGAGTAAAGTCCGAGGGCGGAGGAGGCCTCACGGAGACATACCTTGATCTGGTGTTCGGAGACATCTTTAGGCTATGCATGGTCAGTTTTGGCTCGTTACCACTTTAGAGCAGGTGATTTAGACTTACCAGATTGCTCACGATGATCTTGCTGTCGCCCTTCGCGGGGGCCGCCTTGGGCTGTGCCGCCTTGGTAGCAGCACTGCGAGGGGCCTTCTTCGTCTTAGCGATGCCACCAGCAGGGGCAGCAGGGGCAGCGGGCTTGGTCGTAGAACGACGAGGGTTGCGACGGCCTTGGCGCTGGGCCTTGGTGAGCTCGTCGAGAGACTGGTCGAGCTTTCCGGACATTTTGATGGTTGAGTGGTTGTAATGCAGAGGGTCGATGAAATGAAAGTCAAGAGAGCGCAGAGTCAGTAATTCGACAAAGCGCGGTGTCTCTGAGATTCGAGGAATGAGTAATGCGAGTCGCAGTGGTCTAGAGACGATCGCAGTAAGGTTGAACTTGGCGCGAATTGAAAGGCCAAGTCAGATCAAGGTCGAACGAGAAAAAGTCGCGATCTAGTGCTGTCGCGAGAAGAATAAAATAAAATGAAATATAGCTCGTCACAGCGATGCTGGTATTTCAAGCAAAGCCGATGTTCAGAGTTTGATGAAGTGAAGAGAGTTGGTGCTGGTGTGGTGAAGGAAAAAAAGAAGTAAAGTTCTAAAGGGCAGGGTTTGGGGGGAGAAAGGGTAGGTATTGATCGAGGCAGGCGCGCAGAGAAGCAGCAAACAGCTGAGGAACGAGGGAGGACGGGGCCCGGGACGAGCGAAAGCAGCTGGGGGGCTTAGACGCGTTGACCCGCTGTGGGTGACTGCTGCTGGCTGCCAACTGGCTGTGGCACCAGACGAGCAGGCCGGTTTTGCCTGCTTGCCTCAGGCGTCGCACATGATAAGCACGCAGGGGTCCAACAGCTGGCGCGCCTGGCCAATTGAAGCTCGCTATTCGTCAACAAATGGTGTGACCCTTACAAGTGGACATATTACTAAGGACTTGATGCGATCCTTCTGTATGCAGCCCAAAATAACGAATTACTGTCTAGCAATTATCGTATTTCTCTTTCAAGATTTATAGGGATTTTTAGTGAGATGTAGCTTCGCAATGACTTCTATAGGACACCATGTCTCCCACTCAGCTATGCTTGGCCGCCACTTCCACATGGACTGCCTCCCAACAAAGAGTTGGGTTGCAAGTGGCTCGTCCATCTGGGAAACAGGTTTCATGACGCACAAGTCCAACGGGGCTGTCGGGGATTCAGAACTGCATACTTGGTTCCGTCTGATGCCCTACATTACACCGGCCAGTTCAGGTTGAGCCAGTACATCAACATCGTAGCTCTTGTTGAGTTCAATATAGTGGCATGAAGAAGTGACAGGAGCAGAGACTTGCGAGTGATAATGCCAGATTTGGAGCTTGTAAATGTCGTTGCCAGGCTGTAGATACACACCAAAAGTCTGATGCCAGTGCGTTAAATCATAGCACGAATCGAAGAAGTGATCACATGTTGAGCCCCTTCCTACAAGAGTAGGGCACTGTATGCCCTTTGATAACGCCAAGATGCCATTGTTGTAGATGCTGAAACATTGCGCCGTCGCCTCGCTATCGTGTCTGAAGAGCTCGGTACACCGCACGTCTCAATCATTCGCTACTCAGCTCGCTTTCGCAGCCTTGACCTCCTCCTTATCGACAGCGTTGACCTCAATGTAGTGATATCCGACAATCAACATCATTGACAAAGCCCCAAGGCAGCTGGCCAAGGTGTAGAGCTCTCCGTCAGAGATCATTGCGTGGTATTTTGTCCTGTTCCGAATGATAGGCAGAATCGCGAGATGCCTGGTGTATTTAGTTAGCGAGATATCACAAGCAGAGTGATCATATGGCGCCTACGTCGCGTCAAGATGCTTGTTAGAGAGCTTTGAGAGGTGATTGCTCAGGAGCTCTGTTAGGACAGGCTGGTCTATTGCGTTGCGGCGATGGAGCTATCAAAACGGCTTTATTCCGCGTCGGCCCCACGCCTGCCCCAAATTCTGCTCGACGTGCCACTTTAAAATTCTGCTCACGTGACTCACAGTGACCTCATTTTCTAGTATGCCTGTGGCAGCCCACCAACGAAAGTTGGCCGTCTAAGTTTTGTCGACTTGCTTCTGGAAGCCCATCGAGTGTACACCGACGACAAGGCACCGCCCTTCAACCGACACAACCACGAAACATCCTACAAAGCAGGCCGAGTAACGGAGGGATTTAGTTCGCCTCTTTTTGCGCAACAAGTCGAATCCTTAGCTCTCGACTATACCCCGCCACTGCCTAATATGCCGCCCAAGAAGGAGAAGGGGGGAGCCCCCTCGAAGAAGCCGGGGGCTACCAAGCAAGTCGAGGACCGCACGTTTGGTATGAAGAACAAGAAGGGTGGCGCAGCGCAGAAACAGATTCAGCAGTTGCAGAAGAACCTTGCTGGCAGTGGTAGCGTCGAAGAGAAGCGTAAACAGGCTGCCAAGGAGGCAAGGGAAAAGGAGAAGAGAGCCGCCGAGGAGGCTCGTAGAGAGACAGAGTTGTTGCTAAATCGGCCGGCGCAAGTTCAGAAGGTACCATTCGGCGTCGACCCCAAGACTGTGGTCTGCATCTTCTTCAAGAAGGGCAACTGCGAGAAGGGGAAGAAGTGCAAGTTTGCGCATGACTTGGCTCTTGAGCGCAAGACGGAGAAGAAGAGCTTGTATACAGACACAAGAGCGGAAGAGGAGGAGAAAGAAAAGAAAAGAAAGGAAGAGACCTCTGCCGATTGGACGGAAGAAGAGCTACTAAAAGTTGTTCTTTCCAAGAAGGGCAACCAACGAACAACCACGGACAAGGTTTGCAAATACTTTGTTTCTGCTATTGAGGATGGCAAGTATGGATGGTTCTGGGTATGTCCCAATGGAGGGGATAAATGCATGTATAAGCATGCTCTTCCCCCTGGGTAAGTCACCCTCGATCGTCTCCCTGTCCAATGCTTGTACTAACTACACCACAGGTTCGTCCTAAAAACTAAGGAACAAAGAGCAGCCGAAAAAGCCCTCATGGATAAGTCGCCGCTCAAGACGTTGACTCTGGAGGACTTCTTGGAATCTGAGCGTCACAAGCTTACTGGAACTCTCACGCCTGTCACTCCCGAGACCTTCGCCAAGTGGAAGCAGGATCGAATGGATAAGAAAGCAGCTGAGGAGGCTGCTAAGAAGGCCAAGGACAACACTGGTCGTGCTCTGTTCGAGAGCGGCAAGTGGAAAGATGAAGATGATTCAGATGACGATGACGACGATGATGCCTGGAACTTGGAGAGGCTGAGGAGGGAGACCCAGGCCATTCAAGACAAGAAGGAGGAGGAACGTTTGCTCAAGATTTATGGAGCAGAGGCGGTAGCCTCAGGCGAAGCAGCAGAAGCGGAAGCAGAAGCGGAAGCAGAAGCAGAAGCAGAAGCAGAGACGGAAACAGCAGCAGCATGACGAGCTTCGCATACGCGCTAAGTTTCAAAGTGGTTCCAACGAATAGAAGGATGCCGGCGTTGTCCAGTGGCAATTCGGAGCACAGCTACTAGGTATATCTCCTTCTGAGACCCAAGCTTGTTCTGACCCGGCAGATGAGAGCCGAAGTGTTCCACTGCCGGTGCATGATCTGGACGACAACAAACGGCCTTTACGGCCTTGTCACATAGGTAGTTGCCTACATTTGACAAACACGCACGGGGTAAAGTCTCCGTCCGGGTATATATCTTCCACCCTCATTTACGTTTCGTATCACCGAAGTTTGTGCTTCCCAGGTCATAATGAGGGTTGCACTCGTGTCGTTCTGTTGTGATCGCTTGAGGGGTACCTGGTAGCCATCCATGCATGGCATCACAGTTCAGATGCGTTGCATCATGACCTGTTATGTCCATTGAGTAACAGGGTTGCCCAATCAAGGATCAGGAATGGATGATGTAGTTCCAATGGGCGTGTGATGTATGGTGGTATCCTACACACGTACTCCGTACTTCTGCTTCTAACTGTAAATTGAACCCCGCAGCTTCTGACTGCGGCAGCCACTCAGCTGCATTATTAGAGACTCTGCAGCGGCAGGCTGGTGCATCCTGATGTATGGTGGACCACGGGGGGTCAAAAAACACCGACCCCAATCCTATGCAATTGATATGCGAAGAGGGTCGGGGTTTTTTGACCCCGACTAGAGTGGCTCCCGGCCGGCGACTGGTGCCGTTGATTGGCCCCACGGCCGGCCAAGAACTCGTCCGCCCAGAGAGGGGCTAAAGGAGCCCTGCGCCTGAAGGTCGATCACTGGCAGAGCGGCGCTGCAAGCTCCATCATCGGCGGCCGTTTTAGCAGCTTTCCGGGATTGGTAGCAGCCATTTCGGCTTGATCCCCTCCCTCCCCTCCCGGTGACAAAATACCCCGTCCACATCTAGCTGCATGTCTGTGCACCTGCCGGCCGACGTATTCTTGTCCATGACCTGCCTCCTTCACAGCTAACTTCTGATCTGCTCCCTCCCTCGAAGCTGCAACTCGGCCCAATTCTTGCAACTTTGTCTGTCAATCCCTCTTGTAACGCGACCTGCTCTAAACTGCTACCAGCACCACCTTGACCTGTCTCTGCGCCCACTTTCGCGTCCGTCCGATCATCCAAAACAACCCGTCCCGCACGTCTTTTACCGCCCAGCCTACCTCACTTGAAGTCTCGTGTTCCCGCTACATCCCTCCGTCATCGACCTCGGACCTTCAACCTGCCTCACCCCTCCCAAGCACAGCAACATTATCGCTGGGCTTGGGAAGAAAAGAGCTTCTTCGTTGATGGAACAGCGGCTTATTGCGCCCACGACTCTGGTCTCGCCTGAGACCTCAGTCCAAGGCGCTTTGCCCGCTTCGACATTGCGGTTTCGCCACTTGTATCTGTAGCCGGATAAAGCTACCTCACTCAATCACGCTCCGCAAATCCACGACAGCATAGGCCGATTCACACACCTTTCCCGACTCTGCGATTGCACCACGGTACTCATAATTACGCTTCAACAGCTAGCAGGAACGGACATATCCCGTATCCTCTGCTCTGAAGCATGACCGCTGAGGCCAAGCTTGCTGGTCACCAAAATGTCCCAGGCCGTGCCGCCCCAGCAGCCATGCCTCCTTCTTCCGACACCGGGGGAGAACGCCAACCAAAGCCAATCAAAGCATTGACTCCCATCAACAGCAACAATGCCCTCATCAAACGTTACCATATCGAAATTGCTGCTAGCACCAGCAGTGTCTTTTCCACCCTCGCCGCATTTCCACTCGACAGCGTCAAGACGCGCATGCAGACGTACCAGTACAAGGGCTTCTTGGACTGTGTGAGGCATACATACCGCACCGAAAAGCTTGGTGGCTTCTTTCGAGGTATGTTCCCTTGGGTAATTGCGGATTGGAGAGATCTCTAGTCTAACGCATCTGTTGTAGGTGTTACGGCTCCAATGGCTAGCGTTACCCTCGTGCGAACCGTCTCCTTCTCCATATATCAACGAACAAAACACCATTACTCCGACTGGGTCAACCGTAACTTTGGCTTTGACATTGGACGTCATGTAAACAAAACAGGCACATACCCCAATATTTACACCGTCAGCTGCTTCGGCGCTGCGGGAGCCACTGCTGGATCTGTCATCACCTTTCTGGCCTGCCCGTTTGAGCTTACGAAGCTGAGTGCCCAGGTGTCGGTCTTATTACAGGAGCGTGCAGGAGACTGCCAACGGACTCGAGATATGGCAGCGAGTTACCAGAACAAGGGAACACTGCGTACCATGAGCAACATTATCAAGCACCGGGGTGTTTCCGGACTTTACACCGGTCTGCCTTTTCATCTATGTACGTTGGATTTCCAAAGCCCAAAATGCTTCCGAGACTGATTACGTGTAGTACGTGATACGTTAGGGACTGGTATATATTTTATGGTGTACGAAAGTGCAAAGCAGCTTATCAACACCTTTGCCGGCGATAAGCCTGGAAGCAACCGACTAGCTGTGGTTGCAGCGGGTGGTCTCTGCGGCCTTGTGTCATGGGCGTTGATCTGTAGGTATCAAGGGTAGATTGTTTCCGACTAGTATTGACCATTGCATAGATCCTATCGACTCTGCCAAAAGTATATACCAGAGAAATGCTCTACTATATACCCGAGGACAGAAGGTTCCTGTGCCGAAGATTGAGTTTTTCAAGGCTCACATGTACCGTGGCCTTGGTGTCTCCATGGTCCGTTCCTGCGTTGTCAATGCCATCTTTTTCTCCTCTTTCGAGCTGATCAAGAAACGCATCAAAGCTATGGATGATAAGAAGGCTGCTAGAAACATTTGAGCCTATCAAGCTCACCCGTCTGTTTGTTATCCCCCAATTCCCCATATGCTTTTAGGGCGGCCGTATATGCATTATGTTAGGCGTTTATTATTTTCCAATCTTTGAACTTCCACGTCATTATGGCAGATCGCAACACGCGAAGCAGAGGAAGGAAAAAGAAGACTACAAGTTTATAGCTGTACCGAAGAGGGTTACCGCCAGAGTTATGTTTAGAAGTTTTGGTCCGATGGATTGACTGGTCACGATAGGGCACAGGACTGCATTGCACACGGCTATCTACATGAGAATTGAGCAAATATACCAAGTTTTCAACTTTCAGACACACTAAGAATACAGATTAAGAATAAACTTATGACGTCTCGAATCAAGATGTTTGATCTCAGGCTTCTTCATGTTGAATGAGTTGCCTTGGAAAGTTTCTACCGATTGCCTGCTATTAATCTCGGCAATTCGCCTGAGATGATGAACAAGGTGAAGGGAGATATTTATGTCTTCTACTCTCTAGACTACTGCTGTCTATGACCTTGGCGGCTAAGTGGATCACAATGGCTGAAGATGTCTTTTGCTGTAAAAGCGTGCCGCGGCACTAGAGGTAGGCTATAGGAATTGGAGCTCATTGTGCGGTGTATAAGAGCTACCGGAGGTTAGGACAACGAAGAATGCAGCGTTTGCGATAGATGCGCCGCCCTACCTTGACAATGTTGAAGAACCTTTTTGCCGAGCCTGTCGTCTTGTATTGAACCCAAGCCTCGTCAAACAATCCATCCCACACATGCGCCGTCCCCGCAAACATGATGGATTGGTACAAGAGGAAGTCTGATCTGATCATCGACTGATGCGTGAAAATCGAGAAAAGCCTGCAAGAGCCGGTTCTGGCTCTCTGAGCCCCAATGGCCTCGGAGCTATTGCGCACATGGGTAAGATTCCTGAATACGGTGGCTTGTGTGCTACACCCAAGGGCATGAGAGCATTAGCTGTGATCAAAACAGATTTCAGCGTCGACACCAAGCCTTTAGACTCAAGCTCACGACGCCTCCCTCTTGGATGCTTTCGAATCCGTATTCCTCAGCACCGAAGCGATGTCCGCTATCGCCTCGTCAGACGGTCAGCGCCTCACCAAGAGTAACCGATGAGACCGCCACCAGGAGAAAAATAGAGCGCACTGCATAATGGATGGTGGAACCAAGACTCCGGGTTTCAGGAATAGGCAAGAAAAGCGCGGCCATGTGTTTGTAGACCTTGATTGACCCGACTATGAGACAAGGCAGTTTGTCTATAAAAAGGCAGGGGCGGGGGACGTGTACCTAAATGGTATCGTATCGTTGGTTCAAGGGGGTTACCGTTGTGCTTTTTCCTCATCAAGGTGAAGGTGGCGCAATCAGGCATATCTTGGGCCAAACAGTGACACAAACACTGCCACCAATTACATTGTCGACAATTTTCAATGTCATGAGCAAAGAAGGCGTGCATGACTTTGCCCTGAAATACATTTTGGCCGTCAGATACTGGGTTTGAAGTTTTCCTTTCTTCAGCCTGGAGACATTCGCAACCAAGATAAAAAGTGCCGACATGCTTTCGTCCCTTGATGGCCCAGTGTCCCTCGATGGGTGGGACTTGAAGCTTGATATATATATATATATATAGATGGCTAACTATTATATTATCGACTCTGTATATCACCTCATCGGTGAAAAGTTTAGTTTAAAGGCAAAGAGGCTGTCAACTCTGTTCTGTGACTCATACTGCGTTTCCCAGCCCTTGCTTTTGAGACGGTTGGCATGTCTATAAAGACAGTCTTTGTTGCAGCTCTTTTGGTCTTTTTCTCCCAGATATTCTTTAACCTGGCAACTACCTACCGTTCATTGATTCGACCTGACTTTGTCGTGGCCCGAGACTAACATGACAATTCTTTTTTTCAGTTGACTGAATCCCTTCGACTACGACATATTCGTTTTCTTTTCTTTTTTTTTTCTTTCAGGATGACAACATCATCGCTAAAGTCTTGTTCCACCGAGCAGAGTGATGCAACGTCCGACTGCTCGACAACATCTGGAAAGTCGCTCGACATTGTCAAGAATGAGCTCGAGAGTCCTCAGATTCGACGACCATTTACCAATCATTGGCTTATCCTGGCACCTGCGTCTTCGCATGGACAAGCGACGAGGGTGGAAGAGCAGAAAGACAAGGGGAAGCGCAACCAGTACATTGCCTTGCTCTGAGCTCGTCTGAGCTGATCATGCCAAACAAAGCCTTTGTTTGCTAGGGCAGTGGCAGGGGCCCGTGGGCTAACAACCAAGAGCAGGAAGTAAGCTGATGAGACTGAGACTATTGGCTCGCCTGCTATGGTGATGCCCTCTCGTATTTCCTAAATTAGTTCTAATATCTTACTACAATACTACTATTACCGCCGTATTACTACCGTTTACGATATACGTACCTAAGCTTAAGATACGAATATTACTATTACCGATAGCCTCGACTATAACGTGCGTATCTGAACTTAAGACACGAACATTACTATTACCGATAGCCTCATCCCGCCCCCCCCGATATAAACTCTCCGCCCGGTAGGCTGGCAGGGAGTTAAGAAAAATACATTTGAGTTTTTCTTTCTTTAAAAAAAATGATTAGCATGCCTGGGAAGATTGGCAGTGCTGTAAATAATTTTATTATATTGGACGGCACCTGGACACCGTTAGCATGCCCGATCGTTCTTGAAGCTCAGCCTCGCATTTTACTGATGAGCATTTCTTGATGCTCCGAGCGTTGTGGCCCGGGCAGCAACTTCACCAGCCTCGACATCGTCATCGTCCAGGGGCGGGTGGGTAGCCAGGACATTCGAAAGAAGCCGTGGTAAAGGCATGGGAGGACTTGGTACTATATCACCTGGGGCAATCGCTCTCACCTCCCCCCGGCAGGAACCGCGATGGCGTGACATGATGCCACTTATCTCGGCAATAACCAAGATGATGTCATGAGCGCATTTTGATATTTCCATCCTCCAGGAGGATGAACTAAATAAACTATAGCAAGCTCCGCCAAGCGACCGCACAGGACTTTTCGGGTCAATGGTCAGGGCTATCAGGTGAATGGGGCTATAGTCCCCTCATGTATATGTATATATGCCATTTGGGCTAGGCAGAACGGAACCGCTCTCTGGTTCTCCTACGACGCAGCAAAGAATTTGTACTTTACTGGGAGCCGCGCATCCGTACAAAAGTTGAGCGATCGATGGAGGATATAGATAGTTGCGCTGCGTTATTATGAGCAGGACTGGTGGGACACGTACGGAGTACATGAACCTAAATACATGAACTAACTAGCTATCTATCTAATTATATCTCGTGGATTGACTTACCTCTCACCAAACTCCGAGTCTGAGTGCAGGAATAATGAAGGATACATATATGAGAGAGACCCCTGTCAAGGCTAACTCGAGTCGGATTTTTGATGAGCGAATTGCACGAAATCTTGGTGAGAACCCCTGCTTTAGAATAAAGGACTGCGTTTTTTTTTGTAATGTAGTGGGTTCCATGAACACGCTCATATGCTGGAACAGAATCATGGGTCCCAAAAGGTTAAAAATTACTGTCTTTATGATTTTAAGCTTGTATCTGAGAGATGGGAATGGGGACTGGGTTGGGACGAAGCATGTCGTGACAAGATTTCAGCTGTGGTGCTGGTGTTGAGGAACAAGTGGGGCAGCGATTTGGACCCTGATTTCATGATTCATGGCAGGTTCCCCCTAGAGAAGGAGCCTATCTATCAATATCTCGTACGTCTTTCATTCACAGACTTGATGTTATATTGGATTGTTTTTTTTTTTGGTGCATCTTCAAATACTGGATTGGCGCTCCGACCGTCCGATTTGCGTAGGGGATAAGCAGCACCCTTTTTTCTGTTGGAACACTGCCACATTGAGTGAAATACCTACTCTGAACACACAAAGATCGGTCTCACATTGGAAGGCCTGTAAGACTTGGATGCGTGTTTGCACCTGTTTCGGCAGAGCTGAAATAAGTCACCGTACGGAGTAGATATGGAACCCTCCCCTCCCCCCCCGCACTAGGCTGCTTCTAGATTTCCGACTGCCAAAAATGCCATTTAATCTCTGGGGAGCTGGCAACCTTCGACGTTACCTCCTTTTTTAGACCGCTCGCTGCATCAAAAGTCAGGGTTGTTTCTGCGTGTTTTCGTGCATTTACAATATACCAATTCTTCTTCTTTTCTGCTCTTACTTACCCTTTTAATCGAAAAAATGGCTGATACCAAGGTCTACCGGGCGAGCACCACTGCCCCCGTCAACATTGCTGTTGTCAAGTAAGTCTTGCATGCACTGACCAGGAGGAAGCTCGATAATGGAGGGGTAGAAGGAAACCAAGCTGACGAGGAAAAAAAAAGGTACTGGGGTAAGCGAGATGCGAAGCTCAACCTCCCGACCAACAGCTCTCTCTCCGTCACCCTCTCCCAAGACGATCTCCGCACCTTGACTACTGCGTCGTGCTCCGAGTCCTACACCGAGGGCGACAGCCTCATCCTCAATGGCGAGTCCTCTGACATCTCGGGCGCTCGCACCCAGGCTTGCTTCCGCGAGCTTCGCGCCAGGCGTGCTGCCCTGGAGGCCAAGGACTCTGCCCTCCCCCGCCTCTCGACCATGCCCCTGAAGATTGTCACCGAGAACAACTTCCCTACCGCCGCAGGCCTGGCCTCGTCGGCCGCCGGCTTCGCTGCGCTCGTCCGCGCCATTGCCGACCTCTACGAGCTGCCCGAGTCGCCCTCTGAGCTTTCCCTCATCGCCAGGCAGGGTTCCGGCTCCGCCTGCAGGAGTCTGTTTGGCGGCTACGTCGCGTGGCGCATGGGCGAGCAGGAGGACGGCCTCGACTCCAAGGCCGACCTCGTCGCCGAGGCTTCGCACTGGCCCGACATGCGCGCCCTCATCCTCGTCGTCAGCGCGGCCAAGAAGGGCGTCCCTTCGAGCGCCGGCATGCAGCAGACGGTCGCCACGTCCGGCCTGTTCCAGCAGCGGATAGCGCACGTCGTGCCCGCCAACATGGCCCTTATGGAGGAGGCCATCCGCAGCAAGGACTTCCCCAAGTTCGCCGAGGTCAGCATGCGCGACTCCAACTCGTTCCACGCCACCTGCGCCGACACCTACCCGCCCATCTACTACATGACCGACGTCTCCCGCGCCGCCGTCCGCGCCGTCGAGCAGATCAACGCCAAGGCTGGCAAGACCATTGCCGCCTATACCTTTGACGCTGGGCCGAACTGCGTCATCTACTTCCTCGAGGAGGACTCCAACACCGTCCAGGGCGCCTTCCACCAGATCCTGAGCGGCGTCACCGGCTGGAAGCCCGAGGCTGCCGGCCTCAAGTCGAGTGTCGAGCTGGACTCTAGCATCGCGGATATCCTCAAGAGCGGTGTTAGCAGGGTTATCCAGACTGGTGTTGGCGAGGGGCCACAAAAGACATCTGAGTTCTTGGTTGCTGAGGACGGTACACCTGTGAAGAAGTAGATTGATTGTAATAACAAGGTTTTTTTTTTTTTTTTTTTGATGGTATGAGATAAAAAAAGAAACTGGATGGATATTGTAATGAATCATCAACTGATTTTCAGGTTGATACTGAAAAAGCATTAAAAAGTACCTCTGAACTGCCCGAATTGCTAGGCTACAATAAGAATAATTGCATGATGATTTTGTATTGCTCTCACCGGATGGTTTGCAAGTGTGCACAGTTGCGCCGCACTTGACTGTTTCATCCTGCTGCTGCTGCCTTACCTCGCACAAGCGTCGGCTTGCTGCAGCCTTGACTTTGCCCACCTGGCTTCGTAGCTCCCACCAACTCCATCACTCACTCACAACACTTGCAAAAATCTCATTAACCAATCGCACCGAATTTTTCTCCTCGAGCGCTTTGACGTTGAACGAAGCCTTTGCGCCTAGTCTCTGCATTTCTTCACATCTCCTTATGGAGTAAGCAGCAAAAGGCGCCATCACTCGACTGAGGGCGCTGCTGCCATGGGCGACCTCGAAGATCCGGACAAGCCCTCTCGCGGCACCAACGAAAAGTTCACTGGACAGCTAGGAGGATTAGGAAGGGCTCTGGATGATTTTGCCATTGTCGACGTCGAAGAGTGTGATTTGTCGGGCCACGTAAAGCAAACATGGCGTCATGAGCGGCAGACTCGGACACCTATCCTCGTAAGCTTGGCATCGATGAGTGAATGTTCATGAAAAAGTGCTGAGCGTACGGATAGGTCAGACCACCAGGACAGTCTGAAGGCTTCTTTGCGCGTTACATCCGAGGATGGCGCAGGGTACTATCTGACTCTTTCATGCCCGTCGGTTTCCCCCAGTCAGTCTCGGATGACTATCTCGCCTACCAGACGTTTGATTCCTTGCAAGCCTTCTTCTCGACTCTTAATGGCCAGCTTTCCGACAGAGCAGTCTACATCGGGCTCGGGGTCGGAGATGCCACCTCCTCGGCGACCTTTGCCGTATTCATGAACAACTTCAAGGGTATCCTCGCTCACATAGCGACGATTGTGTTCGCCAGCCGCATCGGTCTGCGCATTCAGCCCGACGCAAAGCGCTACCGTTTCCTTGCCGACCTCCTCAACGACATGGCATATCTCCTGGATCTGGGGAGCCCTTTGCTAGGACCCATGGGAAAGATTCTGGTCCTGACCGTGGCAAACATATTTCGGGCCATGTGCGGCGTGGCTGGTGAAGCGAGCAAGACGGCGTTGAGCGTCCACTTTGCAAAGCACGATAACCTTGGCGATCTTAGCACCAAGGAAAAAAGCCAGGAAACGGCCATTGGGTCCATCGGGCTTCTTGCCGGCATGGTGGTCGTCCAGTATGTCCAGGACCCATGGACCGTCCTTTACTTGATGATTGTGTTGGTATTTGCTCACCTGTTTGTCAACTATTTGGGTGTATGCAGCGTCGTGATGGTCACTCTAAACCGACAGCGGGCCACAATTGTGTTCGAGGAGTACTTCAGGTCCGGCAAGGTCTTGTCCCCTCGTGAGACTTCTAAGCGCGAGAATATTCTCTTCTACTCTGATGCTGTACGCAACCGTCATGGTGTCAAGGTTGCCCAAATTTCCGTCGCCAAGAACTACAAGCAAACTTTCAGGAATTCATTCACCAACATTTCAACTGTGGAGCGACGCCTTTTCGCTCTACAGATATGTCGGGGGGCGGCAAAACGGATTAGCATGAACATCATCCTCTATGAGGGCGCCCAGGCAAACGATATAATGACTGCCTGGTACTATGGCACGCTTATTGCCTACAACACAGATCATATCTCTCTCAAAATCGATGAAACGGCCCTCCCTGGAGGGCTTGAGAAGAAGGAGGGGCTGTTCAACAAAATGCGCGACCTGGGATGGGATCTCAGCAAAGGCCAGGACTTTGAGACCAGTGCGCCTATGCGAGTGCGCCTTCGTCCAGAACACAAGAAGGTTCAGTAACGAAATCACGAGTTGACGATGACGAATTTTACGTCAGGCTGAAAAAGATGCGGCAATGGTCAGATGGGCGATAAATCTTTTTCTGGAGAAGTGACAGCATATGAGCTGAGAATTGAGAAGATACTTTTGTCCTTGCAGCTTTTTGTCATGTTGGCCCCCTGTATTGTACATGAATTTTCTTTTAGAAAACGCCTCTCTCTATCATGGTATCATGCGGATAGTCTTACAACCTCGTCATATCGTACACGGCCGGTTGCCTCCCTCTCATGCTAACCCAACCCAGCGGTAGGCACGCATCTTGACCCCTTCCCAGGTATTAAACTTGGGCCGAACGTCGAGGTAGAAGCTCGGGCCGGGCTTGCCGTCGGCCCTCCCCGAGTAGAAGTCGATCACGTAGTCGACCCTCGTGCCGCAGCGGTCAATGACCCAATCGTGCCTGTCAAAAGGCGGGGTGTAGCCCAGGATGGTGTTGATCCGCGCCGTGGGCGTCATGCGCTCCATCTTGTTGGCAAAGGACTCGAGCTTGGGGCCGCCGCACCTGCCGTCGGCGAGGTAGGGCTCCTCCCACTTCTTGATCTGCGCCCAGGCCCGCTCGTTGACGGCGTTGTGGATGGGCACCACCGTCTTCATGTCCGTCTCCCGCGCGTCGTAGCCCTTCCTCCTCATGGCGTCGAAGAACATCTTCTCCGAGGGGTAGACCCAGTTGCCCGTCTCGGCGTCGGATCCGCTGTCCGCCTCGGCGTTGGCCGAGGCGCCGTGCTCGACGGGGCAGGCGGAGGCGTTGGGGTTGTTGCCTCTTGAGCGGGGGATGCTGGACACCACGCGGTCGTTGTCCAGGTTGGGTGATGATGACTGCGGCGGCGGTTGTGGTTGTTGCGGGGAGGAGGAGGAGGATGATGACCAGGGGAGGTATGATGATATGGACTCGGCCCAGGATCTGCTGTTGGGCTTTGGAGCGTGGTGGTCGACGGGGCAGGTCTGTGGCGGGGAGGATTGCGACTTGGAGGTGGAGGAGGAGGAGGACTGGGCTGCGCGGGCTTGGGAGAGCCAGGCTTCGCGGGCCTTGTGGTCGACGGGGCAGGCGTCGGGTGCTTTTTCGGCCATTGCGGGTTGTTGCGGCGTTTTTGGCGATATCGGCTTGACGGGCACCGTTGCAGGATGGGCGGGAGAAAGGGTTGGGAAGTAGCTGGATGCTTTTTGTTTTTTTTTGTTTGAAAAATGGCTGATTTAAGTGATGCCATCGCGAAAGGGCACCTTGTCGGAAAATGGAAAAGTTTCTGGGCCAACCGCGTGGCGCGGGGAGGTGGGGACATCCCACCATCACAGTCGCAACTCGCACCTCATGGCCTGTAAGTTCTGGGACGCCCAAGCACGAACACTACCTAGCTGAGTCGCTATCGTTAATATCGCCTCATTTTAATTCATCAGCTGTCTTCATCAGCGGACAGAACATGATGGATCCAAACATGGCGACCCCGCGCCATCGCCTGTGCGTAATTTAGAGACGCAGCTCTTTCTCAATTAGGCCATCTCGTTGATGATAGCCATTGATTTCCTACTGGGATTTCCCCTCCTTCAGGACTGCTATCTGTGAAGTCCTCTCTCCCTTATCAAAACGAAAACTAGAAAAATGGCTACCTCTGATCTTGACCTTTCTCATCCGTTACATGTCCCAGATATGTTGCAATGGCTGTCGGCCTGCAACTGATCAGTTGCCGGCATTGTTTCATATACAATCACAGGAGGTATCAAAACAAATAGCTTGAGAAGATATGTGCGTAATGCATAATGCATTTCATGACTGTTGCATAGTAATGAATCTATTGCACAAATGTGCTTTTTGGACCGTGCCGCAATTGCAATCAACGTGAGGCGGCAAGACTTTCCCATCACTAAAGTTGCTTGTTGCGTCTTGGACGCCCAGCTGAGTTGGCTAGTATGTTCTGTAATTTCCCTCGCATAACGAAACCATCGGTCATTGGTGCAGCACCGCGAGAGTAAGCTGGCTTGCATATATACTACCATCCAACGACGATTGATTACTATTTTGGGACCGCCCGCATGGAAAATGAAAGTGCAGAAATGATGACGACGTCCTGTGACTTGTACATTGCCCCCCTCTCTCTGGCTCTTTCCTCTTGATTCTGAAAACAGGTCATGGTTTCCTCAAGAATACCTTTTGTGCTGTCGGCGACCCCAACCGTTGGTTGACCATGTCACTAAAGATGCACCTCTATATTTTTCTGGTGCTCATCACCAATGTCAGCGCCGCGGACGACGCCGAGTTCGCTTTCAATGTCTTCTCCGACGCGGCTCCGTGAGCTACAGTAAACACGAGTAGTGGAAGAGCATCTTTTGCTGACCAAGATTTAGTATTCTCTCACTGTTTGGCGAGCAGTTTGCCAAACAGTTTATGAGCGAAACCATCAGCGGCTGGGACCACATCATCTTCGCCATGGTTCCGCTTGGAATCATAACCGCCATCACCAGCCTGATCAGAGTAAAGGGCCCACGTATAGCAAAATCTTTCATCGGGCGCGCAAGGGAGAATAGGGCTCTGGCCGAGATCGAGTTGATGTCATCGACTTCCAAAGAAGTCTGCGAGGTGTTCAACACGTCTTCTGTCGTTAGGACCATGGGCAGTCCAAACATCGTGCAGCTACTCATCTTCCCAGTGGAGTACAGAAAGTTCGAGGAGAGATGCAAAAGCTCTGAACTGATGGACAGTGAGGAGACTTGCGGCATTCATACCATTCAAAGTGCTTCGGAGACAGTAACGTCGGATGATGTACCACTCTTACGACGCCAAGGTTGGTATCGACAATGAAAGGGACTGGATCTCTGGCTAATTTTGTCATAGGGTATCAAGAGCGATCCTTGAGTCGCTGGTTCACTAGATTCTCCTCGAGGATAAGAGCCCCGAGAAAATCTCAAGCATCATCAACAAGCAGCAGTCAGCCCCTTTCAAGCCAGGACAAACCGTTCCCCTTTAAGAACCTCGGCTCACCAAACTTACAACTCAACTTATCCTCTGATCATCTTAATGATATAGGCTTTAGCCAGAAATCTGAGACTATCGTAGCCGCCTTCTTTGCGCTCATCTTACAGTCGTCTCTGATCGTCATTGCCGCTGTTACTGTCTACCATGGCCAGACAAAAGAGAAAACCTCTGCTGATTTCAATAACTATGGACTTCCATGCTATTCTGCTGGATCTGTTCTTCTCTCTATCGGCATGTGGTTCTGCTCATTTGCTGTTGAGCGCAGTACAAAGGAGTTCGTTTGGGTAGCCAGCGCTCAACGAGGTGACCATGATGAATGCCCCCGCCTCATTTGGCTCCAGAAGGAGAAGACCGTTAGCGATCAATCGTTTCCAAGTTGTGTCGTACTCGCTGGCTCAAAAGATCGTATCATTACCTCTAGTCGTCAGGAGGCTTTCCCTGATGGTCATTACGCGATGGAGAGAATCGAAGACTTATCGACCCAAGGAGCTCAGCATGAGTTGGATGAAGAGACTGAGATTGGAAATAGGGAGGTGAGCTCATTTTTTATCTTTCCGTCGCCATGAGCAAGGGTAAGGCTAATACGCATTAGATGAACAAAAGTTGCTATAGTGACAGCGGAAGTGATTTACTCTCTCAGGATGGCCGGGACATTAGCTGGAACATGTGGGTTTATTTCATTGTCCTTGCCGCTGCTGCCGGATTCATCTTACAGTACATTGGTCTACGGGCCCTTCCTTTCCCCTCGGCCATTGCACAAATGGGCTTTACTGTTGTTATGGCTTTCGTCAGGGGACTTATACGTAGGCGCCTCGGACGTATACCAGCGATATTCGAGGCACAGGTCGGACACGAACTCGACTTCCCATCAACGCGAATAGTGTTCAATCCTGACTTCAGAGACTTTACTTCGAACAAGGCAGAGCAGAATGTGCGATATTTTCTTAACGGAAAAGATTCGAGAAGGGAGTCCTTTCAGAAGCAAAACCTAGAAATGATGGTTTTGACCCCGGAACACAGAATCGAGGGTGGCTTGAGTGATCTGAAAAGATCTCAACGGCTCATCCAAGTAAGGAATAGACTTGGGGACTTATCTTTCTGGACATCTCCAGTTTCAAAGGCCGCCTTATCCTTAGCAGAATCAGCCGAACTCTTTCTGAATGAGTTCATCGGAACTACCGTCAAAAAAAGCCGCGACAAACGAGGGATAGGACTGCGATTGGTTTGGAGGATACAAACGGTCGTTAAGATCCTTCCTGAAGACAAAGAAGACAAAGAGGAAATTCAGGTGCCTTTGAATTATATCAACGGAAAGTGGAAAGTCGATACGGGACTGGTCGAAGCTGTACTCTCACTTTGGTTGGCTGCACTTGATCGTGTTGCCAAGCCTAGTGATAGTGATGATCTGGCTGAGCGGTCGACTGCCTCCCCAGCAACTCTTCCTCGTGATTGGAGAAGATCTGAAAAGGTTAGAGGTGATAGGTATTCCGTTCGGCGCCTTCTGGGTAGAGACCGTGATGGAGTTCTTCGGCGAGACTTGTGTTGGTGGGTAGGCTATCACATCAACGAAAGCCTACAAATTCGTGCTCATGAGGGGGAAGAATGGAGTTCAGTTGGAGAGAAAAAGACGCCAGCAGTGGGAAATACTTTCCAAAGTGGCCCCAATGGACCCGAATTAAGCATTGGAGTCACGAACCAGTTGAAAGGTTGTAAGCGATCAATTGACGGCCTTTGTCTTTTTTACGAAATGTATTAATCAACGCGCTAGCACCCCTAGACTTGCCAGGGATCAGTCATGACATCGCTGACGAGCTGAGCATGATAAGCACAAGTCATATCCCTGTTATATTAGCTCAACATCTATTCACAACAATGGTGTGGAGCATCATTGATCACATCCCCAAGCTCGCGACTAGTGATGATAAGCTTGCAGACAAACAAGGCACTTATGCAGAGCTCCAACAAGGTTTCAGATCTAATAATTTGGCGCAGACATGGCTGCAACCTAGATTGCGGAATCGAAAACTTACAGAAGCCGTTAGAAAATTGGAAGCAATTGGCCTTGGAACTCAAGAAGATATCATGCTCTGCATAATCCCTGCACTGAGCTTCAGAGATGCATTGCCAAACAGAGAAGTGCTGAAGCTCTTGCCAGATGTTGTCGAAGACCGTGGCTGGGTTGAGAGGGCAACATGCTTTCGCGAAATACTCGAGAGAAAAGATGTAAGGCCTAGTCCGTCTGGTATAGTAAAGGATATGTCCTTTGTCGTGGTTGTTGCCGCTGTGGACTTCCTCCTTTTCTCGTGGAATCGTTTCCATATTTGGGATGAAACACCTTCGGAACTGGACATTGGACCAAGAGAGATAGTCGAGATTCTTCTTGATGATGATTACATGCTCATCTTCCAAAAGCTGCAACCGCTTTACGGCTTTCAAAAGCGAAGAGAAGCATTGCGAGGTGTTTTTGAAAGCTATATGGTCAAACCATTAACGGCTTCTCAGTTCCAGCTTCTCTATGAGGAGTCCTTTACGCTCGATCGAAATTTTTTGATTGATACGTTGTCACTGACACCATTACATCTTGACATCTGTGCCGCTATATTGAATGATGTAAGTATCATTTTGATTAAGCCTCTCACTAGTCAAGTGCAATATATTAATCCGCCTTAAATCAGGATGATGTTGAGGCCTTTGAAGCTTTGATGAACAGCGCCATGATGAACAGCGCCATGATGAACAGCGGTATATCTCTCCGATCTCATTTAGCATTTTTCTTAGGCTAATTACCAGATATTAAGCTTGGAGTAAACTCGACGTATTTGGCTGGTCGCCATTACGTTATGCCTCTTGTTCAGAAGCCTTCCTAGGAAATACGTCCCTCCATTTACAGTCTATCTTGTTCAGTAATCTTTCCGATACCTTCAGGCATGGTCCGATTCATCTGGCTGCATCCCAAGGGTATTTATACCACACGCTACTAATTTTCGGTCCTGACGCCGTATCAGTCGCTCTTCGAGATGCTGATATTGACGGAATAGCAGGCATACACATTATTGCACAAAGTAATAGGCCGTTGGACGTTCACTATCTTCCGAACAACGACTTTGACGATCTTGTGTCCATACGGGATGCTGGCGGCCGTCTACCAGGCCATTACGCAGCTCGTTTTGGAAACAGCGACTTTATGAAACATATTCTTAGCAGGATGACTGGTTGGTCAGACAAAATTGACAAAAGCGGCAAAACCTTCCTGGATCATGTTCTCAACGTCACCGATGATAGAGCCACCATGGAAAGTGTTTTTAACATGAAGAAAGATCCTCTTTCTAATAGACAGACAAGAGCCCAGTGGGAATGGCCAAATGATGGATTGCTTGACAGAAAGTGCGAAATTATACTGCACCTGAATGCAAGCAAACCCAAATATCGCGACAAAGACGGTGCTACGATTCTTCACCGAGCTTCTAGCATTTTGGACAGCAAAACATTTGACTCGCTCGTTGATGAGAACACCGCGCTCAGCATCAAGGTCCGGGATAATGAGGGTGCGACGCCACTTCTTCGCATTATTCAAGGACGGAATATACAGCTACTCAACTACTTGCTGAGGGACATCGAGAATGGCACAAATATATATCTCGACGAGCACATCGACAATGATGATCGCACAATGCTGCACTATGCAGCTAGTAGCTCGAATGTCCATCTGCTCTCCCTTTTGCGGGAGGATAAATGTAAGTTACTGGTGCGAAGGACTCAGCCAATGGAAGAGTCCCAGTCAATCGAAGGGTCCGTGATGGAAACGATCTCGAAAGCAGCGGATGTCCAGCATAAAACTTTGAGGTGCACGAATCCTCTTCTGTCAGATCTTGTTACAAAGCGATGCAAAAATGGTAGAACCCCGTTGTACGAGGCGCTATCATGTGGAAATGACGAGTTTGCAGTCCAACTCTTGCAATTGGAATATTATCAGTCGAGAATCGCAGAGGAGTCGGTTGAAAATGGCAACACAGTCTTGCACGCTGCCGTCATGAACGGGTGTACCTTGGCTATCAACAATATCCTCACGATAAGCCCAGATCTGAAGGACATGAAAAACTCAAAAGGCCAGACAGCATTAATGTTTGCATGCGAAGCTCAACAGTTACTTATGGTTCAACGTCTGTTAGAGCACGGCTGTTCTGTTGTCGCACAGAACAATTATGGGGAGACTGCGGTACACATCGCTGCGTGGGAACCAAGCCTTGAGATTCTCCGAATGATTACCAGCCGCGAGAATGTCAATCTTTCATTGAGGAACAAGGAAGGCCGAACTCCCTTGGATAACGCAATCACAAGCCGCAAATTTATGAACATCACACACCTCTTCTTCACTCCCAAGGCCTCCAGTTGTCAGAGCACATTCGAATCCTTGCATCTTCGACTGGACGATTATCTACATAATAAAATGGCCACTGGGATTAAAGAGGCCAACAAAGCACTCATATGCGATCAAGGATTGATTCAAGTCATCAACCAAGACAACAACCCTTTCGTCGTCGAGACTCTAGAAAAAGCGATCCAACGAGACTTGATAGAAAAAATCGACCTCTTCTATCACAAGGTAGCAATCTGTGGTGAAGTGAAATTTCTCGACGGTTACGAGGATGCACTGCTACTTGAAGCAATTGACGACGACGGTTGGTCTTGTGTGGATGTCGCCATCTCGTATGGGCATACTGAACTGGCCGAAGAGTTGAGAAGCAAGGCACAAAAGCTCGGCGTTACTATTCCTAGCTATTGCCCTCCACCATCCCCATACCAGCTTCTATATGATGCCTCAGATGTTGAGACACGGATTTCAAAAGATTCTTGCAACCAAAAGTGCCCTGGAATAACATGTAAGTAGTTCCCAGACGTAACATACCACGGATCAAAGCGAAACTAATTTGGAGCCGTAAGTGATTCAAGCGGAAGACTTGTTCACGAAAGACTTCAGCTGGTATGGACAGCGTCACATGTGCCTGCGAACCAAGAGCTGTTTTCCTCCGACACCGCATATTGCAAGAAAGGTTCTTTACTACGAAGTGACGATTCTTGAAGATTCGGAATCTAGGTATACTATTCTATCTTCCGTGCTGGTGATTGTATTTGCTAACACCAAGTCAAGAATTCTGGGCATCGGTTACAGCAAAGGACAGCCCCGATATACCCAAATCCCTGGGTGGGATACCGGATCTTGGGCGTATCAAGGGGATGATGGTGATATTTGTGTGGAATCGAGGTTGCAACCAATATCATCTTACCCTAATCATGCAATAACATACGGAGCCAAGGACACCGTTGGTGTTGGTGTGCACCTGGAAACGGGGATAGGCTTCTGTACTCTCAATGGCGTGAAGCTAGATACGGGTAAGTCAGCTCTGGTCGCCATGGATGTAGCAGAAGTGTACAAGCTAATTTCGACATGATATAGAGAGACTTTTCGAAGACCGCAAGTTCAACCGAGGAAAGATATACCCATGCATTGGATTCGATAGCGAGGAAGATGGGAAGGGATTGAAATTCACGGTCAACTTTTGTGGCTCTTCTACTCATCCATTTGCCTGGAAGGGCCTTGAAGAAGGTGGAAGCAAGCATACCGCATCATAAACGTAGAATAAGCAATTCATTGGAAAGGTGACAAGAATGCCATTCAGTTGCTGATGGATTTGAATGTTGGTATTCCATGGGATATATCATCTTGTGCGCCCGGGACGCAAGTAAGGACCCCCCCTTGATATTCCTGCTGGTTCCTCCCTGATCTTCCATTAAGAGCCATTAGCGGTCCTTCTCTTACTCTCCGCCTTTATAAAACTAGCATGATTCGTTCATCGTCATCACGGACGGCATTGTACACGAGTTTTGGCACATATTCGGACGACCTAGTCCGGCTGTTACTTGCACATAGTTGTATGCACATATCTGAAGTGATCGACTTTGGCGAAACATGCAAATTGTGGTCTCCCTGACTAAATTAATCTCTGGCACTAGGCTCACTTTTGAGCTACCCTTGTTGGAAGTTTCCGGATTGCATTTGCTCCTTACATTATATTCTCGGCATGTGCCGATACCAAGATTCTTGGCTACGCGGAATATGACAAGACCCAGCCAGAGCTGGCGTCTGCCATGAAAGGCTTCCTTCGTACCCTTCAAGATGTTACATCTGGCAACGTTTGCACCTTCTCCATCGACGCTGCGTGGGAAGAAAATCCTCCTGCTGGGGCGCCTGAGGGTCCTCTTTGTTGGTTACTTGGTTCAAGACCTCTACAAGAACCTCACTGCTTATGAGCAGTGGGCCGAGTTTGGCAAGAACTTTACCGATACTTACAAGGGTTTGCACAACGGAAACTTCCCATATACGGTGCCTTCAACGCGGAGCGCCTGGTTTCATGCCAGGGATCACTATGATGGGAATAGCTATGAGCAGGACCTGAAGTATAGAGACGTCTTCAGGGAATGGGCAGAGGAGCATGCACTGAAACCAGACAACGAGACCTGCTCCGACGCCTTGTATGTATACTTTCACACACCAGACACCGGGCCTTTCCACTACAAGCCTGATATGTCGTCCGAGTAAGCCATTTTTCGTCATCGAAAGCGTCCCAATTGCTAACGAATGTAGCATCGATAATCCTGGGATTACCGACATTATCAGTAGCGGTATGCAGAGCAATCTGGAGCTCCTTACCATGAACGTCACTCTTCAGTGCGACACTCATCTAGGCACAGATATTAGCACTTGTGATGCAGCCCGCAAGGCGCTCCAAGAAGCCCAAGCGCCGCCAGACCTTCCTGAGTTCTTCTATGCCGTGGCCTCCATCGCCGGTTTCCCTAATTTTGCCGTGACTGTTGAAAGTATCGACGTTGGCGATGCCATGAAGAGAAATGCGACGTTGCGGAATCAGAAGCTGCCTTTGGCGGTGGACCTAGTGGCCGCAAGAGGGTTGCGACTTCATGCTTGCAAACCTCGTCAAGGAATTGGCGGACAGAGGATTTGTAAGGCACGTGAAGACAGGCGACTTAGTCTAGGAAGACGATATAAAAAAATTCTCTTACAATACTCCGTACCAAAGCTCGATTAAGACGTTCACCCAATTGTTGGGATAAGTTGGTACGTTTGAAGTGGGTGTTGTTGGAAAATTGGAAACCGCCAGGCAGCTGACGCTGTTGTATGCAACGTAAGGGAAAGGAAAAGAAAAGGAAAGAAAAAGAAAGTCAACTTGGCAAAGCTGATCCATCGCCTTCTTCAGGTTTCTGCAGAATTTCCTTATCGTGAGAAGCTTCAATCACGACAAGCAGGCGCGCAACAAGATCGGGTTGCACTTACATCATCGATGAGGGGCAACCTCCGATGCTACTGCCCCACGATTGACATAAGTAACCCCACATTCCGAGAACCCCCTGAAAGCTTTTTTTTTTCTAGGTGGCCGCTGCAGGGGGCTCCAGGCCCCGACCTGCAACGCACTCCACTAAACCTAACCCACTGATATGTGCGCTGCGATGCTGAGACAAACCCGCGATCTCGATTACCTATTACCTGGGTAAGGACCAAAACCTCCGAGAGCATCGGTTTGCTGCTGCCAGCTTACGAGTACACCTGTGTCATTCCCGGAACCCAATCCATCTCTTCCATTTATTTAGAGATTTAGAGAAGAAAAAACCCCGTAGCTAAAGTGGCCCCCGATGAAATCATAGGTGTACGAGTGAGATCATTGAGGATGACGTAGTTTATAGCAAACTTTCTTCTCTACACCCTACTGCGTAAATATAAAACTGCTCTTTCTCTCATTGTGAAGACACGATTAAATCAATTCATTCAAACATCCAACTATCAAAACAAAACTCGATTGCAGATTCTTCCCATCAAACAAAAACAAACACTTCCATTCAAAATGTCCAACTACGAGCAAATTTCCAAGCAGGCCGAGGCCGATCTCAACACCTATTCCGCCAAGACTGGCGAGAACCGTCACGAGGGTCTCGCCGAGGCAGGCGTCCGCTCCATGGCTGAGAAGAAGTTTGAGAACCACGGAGCTGAGGTTCTCACTGGCGATGAGCTGAGCACAAACGCTGGCTGGGATAAGCGCATCCCCCCCAGCGAGGGTGGTGAGCTCGATGACCGTGGCCGGTAAGTTTTTTCCCCATGAACTTTTCTCGAAAAAAAAACAAAGTAGATGCGACGAATACTAATACTTTAATTCCAGCCAAACTCGTGGTCACCACTTCGAAGGCAAGGGTGGTCCCACCGACAAACTTGAGCACACCGGCGACAACGACAACGATGTCGTCCCCGCTAGAGTTCCCAAGGTTGATGGGCTTGGTGGTGCCAACGACATCGCTACCAAGGGCATGAATGCTGCAGAGACCAACGTTGGTCGCACCGCTCCCGGTGCCGGTGGCTCCCAGTTCAAGGGCGAGGACTATTACAAGCCCGAGACTGTTCCCGACAGCATCTCTGCCGAGGGCAACATCGCTCCCGAGAGCGTTGTCGAGGCTAGCCGTGAGACGGAGGGTTATGGCAGGTAAAAGGCGAATCGTTATTGCATAGCAACGGGAAGGGTTAAACCGGCGTTGGGAATTATTGTACTTCTTCTACCACGATATCAATGATGATCACGGGCCTCGATTCAATGAGGCAATACCATTAACCAGTCCTGACTTTGCAAGTGATTCCAAGGTCCATAATGATGAGATTTACTACTTACTGCCTGCGCTGTTGAAACTCCTTTTCCAACCGTTGGTTTCGTACAAATGGGAATTTTCCGAAGAAGTGAACGGACACCAAGATTGGTCGAGTTTGAAACATCACGGACCCGATTACCGGCATTACACGTGACATCTTGGCAATCCGTGCCCCTACGCGTGATTTCATGCAACCTGACAATGTAGACAACGATGCATATACGGACGAAGTAAATGAATAAATAAATAATTAGATTACGACGCCGAGCATCACTGCATGCCAAATTTAAGTTGAGAAAACTAGTTGTTGTTGTTAATGCGACGACTACGAATCCTCGCATATGGTTAAAACGAGAAGCGGTGTCACCTATTAGTATGGCCAGAGCGGTGCGACAATTACGAGGCCTGAACGCGGTATGGACCAATACAAGCGGCCTCTGCTGAGATACGAAAGTTGGCTGATGATTGAAGGCTCGATGGGCGCGCCCGGGAAGAACTGGGATTCCACGGTTATATGTGCTTGAGCCTCCAAATGTGAGTGCACCACCACGGCCGTCCAAAGGGGGGCATCAGAATGGCGGCAAAGGGTCGGATAAAGGTAATAATGGTGGTGAGACGCACTCAGCTTGGAAGGAGAAGTTGATCGAAGGTGGTGCTACGGCGTTTGGCTCCGTCATGGTGTTGGGTCTCATCGGGTATTCCTACCACCAGTACTACAAGCAGCTCGTCCTGCGCAAGATGGACAAGGCCTTTGTCAAAGGCTACTCTAGCGCGGAGCTGGCTGCCATGAGCCGGCACGAGTACGACAGCCCGACGGCGGACGAGGACGGGAAGGGCGACATTGAGGATGATGAATGGATCTTCAGGTGCGAGCAGGCCGTCGTTGACAGGATCGTCGACGGTACGGCGCAGGGCCATTATCACCTGATCACGGGCGAAAAGGGCACGGGGAAGACGTCGATGCTTCTAAAGGCCATGAAGAAGATTGACGGCGACGGCGTGGCGATGCTCGAGGCCAACGGCGACATTGAAATCTTCCGGATCAGGCTGGGCAAGGCGCTCAACTACGAGTTCCACGAGGACTACATCGGAAGCCTCTTCAGCTTCAAGGGGCCCCGCGAGTCGACCTCCCTCCTCGAAATCGAGCGAGCCTTCAACAAGATGGAGAAGATTGCGCTCAACCGGCGGGCGAGGGTCGGCAAGCCCCTGCTGCTCATCATCAACCGCTCCCACCTGCTCCACGACAACGACGAGGGGAGGCAGCTCCTCCAGGTGATCCAGCAGCGGGCCGAGATCTGGGCCGCCAGCAGGCTCGTCACCGTCGTCCTCGTGAGCGACGAGTACTGGATCGAGGAGCGGCTGAGGCCCGGCGCCACGCGCATGAGGGTGCTCCCCGTGCACGACGTCCCGCGCAGCATCGTCGTCCCCGCCCTCAGGGACTTCCGCGCCCGCCACTTCTCCGAGGACGTGCCGGCCGAGAGGCTGCAGCGCATCTACGACAGGATCGGCGGCCGCATGAGGTTCCTGAGCCAGGTCGCCAGGTCGGCCGACATGGACAAGGTCTGCGCCAGCATCTTCGAGAGGGAGAAGCGCTGGTTCCTGAACCAGTGCTGGATCTACGGCCGCGACATGGACGACGCCGCCGAGGAGCACCAGGACTTTTGCGCCGCCGCCATCGTACTCGCCAAGGTCCTGCTCGAGCAGGAGAAGGAGATCAAGAAGCAAGAGGACGCGGACCCCGACGCGCTCCCCGAGATTCCCCTCCACAAGGCCCGCCAGATCATGACCAGGGGCGACTTCATCGAGCGCCACGACCACATCAACATCTTCTCCATCGACTCCAACGCCATGGTCCGCGCCGACTCCATGGCCATGCAGAACGTCTTCCGGGACATTTGCTCCCAGCCCGGCTTCGAGGAGCACCTCGCCGAGACCATGGCCCGGCTGGACGAGCTCGAGAGCTTGGGCAGGACGAGGGAGTTGAAGATTAAGGATCTGAACGACGGGCGGGTCGTCAAGGCCTTCTTTGATGGGGATGGGGATGGGGAGAAGAAGAAGGAGGGTAGGCCGCGGACGATGCTGCTAAAGACTATTGAGTCGGGGAAGGATTAGGCATGGTGATCGGATACATGGGTAGATGGATGGATGGATATGTCGTGAAAATGGATTGTCTTATTGGTATTTATTTCTGGCGATGAAGCGAGCCATTAAAATAGCATAAATCAAGCCGATTATTGTCAGAAAAATATAGATGGGCCGCGTGCGAAACGGTCCGGGGATACAACTTGGATGCCATACGACATCATCACTTTCATGAGTAGGCGCGGCGCAACAAAAGAACTTGTTGTTGTTGTAAACTATCGATAACAAGATAAAGAAAGGCTCTCATGGATATTAAAAGGGGAAAAATCATAAAAAGCAAAAAAAAAAAAAGATTATCATAGGAACAGCCCGACGCGGGGGTCGAACCCGCAGCCTTCAGATTGTCAACTCGTAAGAGTCTGACGCTCTACCGATTGAGCTAGCCAGGCGAAGCTCATCAATTTGATGCTGAGTGACTCCGCTATTGCGCCCTACACACCCAAAGCGCAGGGTAGGGCCCCCCTTATCGTGAGGCCGAGAAACCGGAATAGAGAAGATACAGAAAGACGTCAGCCGACAATTTTCTCCCTAAATCATCAACCCTCGTGATTTCTGATCGCGAAGAACCGTTTTCCACCTGTTGTCATGCATTTTCTCAGGCACACTCTGCTGCGCCGTTTCTTACCGCGATGACGAGCAACTCGCCCTCGGGATCGGGCCTTCTTCCTTTACCTGGATCGCCGGCATCTTCTTGGGCTGTGTACACGGCCCGCATCAACGGCGTCCTCGCTCATCCAGACATGAAGGTCATTATTGCTTTTTGGCTTCTCGGTACGTTCCCGCTTTGCTTGCTTGCCGTGTTCGAGAAAAAAAAACACGGAAGCTCACCGAATTCTGCAGGCCTGATCAACAATGTGCTCTACGTCATCATTCTCTCCGCCGCCCAAGATCTCGTCAGCTCCCTTCCAAAGGGCATCGTCCTGCTCGCCGACGTTGTGCCGTCGTTCCTCGTCAAGCTCGTCGCGCCCTACTTCA
The DNA here is from genome assembly GCA_003012115.1 of Trichothecium sympodiale. Lineage (NCBI taxonomy): Eukaryota > Fungi > Ascomycota > Sordariomycetes > Hypocreales > Trichothecium > Trichothecium sympodiale. The sequence goes on from PXOB01000261.1 coordinate 44,322, forward strand.
TCCACCGCGTCCCCTACAGCGCCCGCGTCCTGACCTTCATCGCCCTCTCCGTGACGGGCATGCTCATGGTGGCCCTCACGCCGCCCTCCAGGTCCGTCCCGGTCAAGATGGTCGGCGTCGTGCTCGCGAGCCTGAGCAGCGGCGGCGGGGAGTTGAGCTTTCTGGGCTTGACGCACTACTATGGGCATGTAAGCCTCGCGGGCTGGGGCAGCGGGACGGGCGCAGCGGGCTTGGTGGGTGCGGGCCTGTACGTGGTGCTCACGGATTGGTGGGGGTTCAGCGTGAGGGACAGCCTGCTATTCGCCGCGTGCCTGCCTGCCGTGATGTTTGTGAGCTTCTTTGTGATTCTGCCTCGCGGGCCGCTGAGGCAGGGTGTCGCCCGGAAGGGATATGATGTTGTGCCGGAAAGTGATGCTGAACAAGACGTCGATGACGAGGACCTGCCGCAGGCGAGCGCGTCGTCGGCGCTGCTGGCCCCCGGACCCGGCGTAGCGGCCACGGCCTACTCATCCCACGGCCGGAGTAGTAGCAATTCCCTAGCCAGCAATCTCCGACGCGTGAGACGACTCCTCATTCCGTACATGCTGCCCTTGCTGCTCGTCTACGTAGCCGAGTACACCATAAACCAAGGCGTGGCTCCCACCCTTCTATTCCCCCTCGAGACCTCTCCGTTTAAAGAGTACCGCGAGTTCTACCCGTTCTACGGCTTCCTCTACCAGCTCGGCGTCTTCCTCTCCCGGTCCTCCACGCCCTTCATCAGGATCCACCGCCTCTACGTCCCCTCCCTGCTCCAGGTCGGCAACCTCGTCCTCCTCGCGCTGCACGCCATGTACTTCTTCCTGCCCTCGGTGCACGTAGTGTTCCTCATCATCTTCTGGGAGGGCCTGCTGGGTGGCGCGGTGTACGTGAACTGCTTCGCAGAGATCCTGGAGACGGTGCCGGCCGCGGACCGGGAGTTTAGCCTGGGCGCCGTGAGCGTCAGTGACAGCGGTGGCATCTGCATCGCGGGCCTCATCGGAATCGCCTTGGAGCCGGCTTTGTGTGGGTATCAGGTTGGCCAGGGGCGGGATTGGTGCCGGAAGATTAGCGTTGAGCGTGGCTAGACCATTTGTTTTTGACCTTGTGTTGCTTGGATATATTTGGTACCCGCACAAGACCTAGATATGTCATTACATGGCAGTTGATATATACTCAAGTTTTCTGCTTGAGACTTTTGAGGGGTGGGAGAGTTAGAGAGACGCCGAAAGGATAGGTGTGTGGTACTGCTCTTAATAAGCTTCGCGGAGAGAACTGCACAGCCATAGAAATCTGGCCTGATCAGCGAGGTGTCAATGAAAAGGCAGGCACAGACCAGGTTAATATAGACGATGTGGCCGGATTGCCCAAAACATTGGCCCTCCTCCCGTTCACTATTAACCATCCTTGAGCACCATTTCTGCATTAATCAAATTTTCATCTCATCATTATACGTTCCTTCAATCTACAAAATCCCTCCCCCCCCGCCCTCCCCCCCCCCACCCGCTCCTACCCTCTCCCCCCCACCACCCCC
>PXOB01000262.1:0-40438 GCA_003012115.1 Trichothecium sympodiale
TTTCATCGGCTAAAATGCATAACAATACATGTACTAACAAGGCGCCCTCTTGCGGATCGACCACGTTGTGCTTAAGAAAGCGGATCGCGACATCTTTGGGGCCTTAGGGGCATCGAGGGGATAATGCATGCATTCATTGTAGGGCATCAGCTCTCGGACAGAACTGACGCTGCCTCATGGTTCAGACACTGATAATACCACAAATTACATGTAATCAAATGATCGGGAAATGTTGCAACCATCAGACAATGACCCGGGCATATTGTCATTTCCTTTGGCCGGCGGGATGCTTCTTCGACTTGTTGCAGAGCAGGGTTTAGCGATCCAAGTTGGCGAACTGCCTACCCGATCAGTCTTGATACCACTACGGGGTAGCCTGTTTGGCATGCTTTGGCTTTTCCAGGAGAGGTGGCAAACCAACCTGATGGCTCACGTTGCCGGCTAGATCATGTCATCCTGCACTTCTCGGAAAGCACATCTAAGATGGGGGGCCGAACACGTTTGTCCACCCTAGCACGTTGTGTGTTCACCCCCGGCAGTAGCCATCTGCCGAGCAAAGCTTGAAAATTAGCAGCGTTTTGGCACGCTAACTGCACCATGCTCATGTCCCTCGCCCAAGGCCTTGAGCCCGGAGAGGGCCCACGGGATAAGATGCAAGGATGTCGCCGTACAGAGAGAAAGAGAGCAATCAATACCTACTACGTACTCCGTACTCCGTACACTGCTATTAGTGGTAGGCAAGGTACTCCGTACCCCGTACCGCGTTTCCCCTAACACCCTACGCCGCCGCCGCCGACCTTTCGACCGGTGCAACCGATACTACTCCTAGTATTCGGTGCTGCTATTCTTGTGTGCTTTCAACAGGATTTCGTACAAGAAAAGGAGAGAGAGAGAGAGAGGGAGAGAAAGAGAGAGAGAGAGAGGGTGTGAAGGAAGGTGGGCAAGCATCACCGAGACAGTGGGGGAACCACTCGCTCGGTTGCGGCAAATAGCATCATCTCCAGCAGCCGGACGGATGATGCATCTACAATGCACAATCCCCACGACAAACAGAGGAACTCCACCCCGGAGCCAAATTACGTCGCCTGCTGGCAGACCTGGTTCACAAGAGTGGCAGGGATCCGCCTCTGGTGGCATTTCGCAGGAGCCAAACTCCACTCAAAATACGTTAGTGGCTCAGTCTGATCTCAAGTCCTCACCAAACCCTGTTCAGCCAATTTGGGGCAGGGTTTTGTCTGTCCCTTGCCCGCTGGCGTTGGCGTTGGGCTGGCTGTTCAGATAATATTTCCGATTCTGCTTTAAGGGCGCGGAGAGCCCCGGATAACGGGCAACCAAGAGGCACTAACACGGTGCTCTTGAGTCCTTGACTATCCGCAATTCTTGTTGCGAGATCCAGTGGGCTGAAGCTCGACCAGCGCGCTTCTCCCCTCCCTCTTTACACCAACATTTCTAAGAAAAATCAGGAAGTCGTACTGAGTCTTGAGTGCTCCACGCTCTTTGCGCCTTGTGTATCTTTCTTTTGCGACAGTTCTTTGTGGCTGGACGGGTATTGGATTGTGAGCAATAGCATCTGCTTCTGATTCTCCGAGGCTGGCGCTATCGCATCCAGTCACTTTAGCGAATGTGCTGAGTCGCATTGCATCGGCGCGCAAAAGAGACGACAGCTTACATGTGGTTAACTCCGTGCAAGCCTCCCCAAATCCATTGTTGCGAAGACGACGCTCGCATTAAAGTCCAACGAAACTTTGAGCTGGTTTGCGAAATAGCACACTTCCAACCAAGCCCCTTCACTGCTGCGCCAAACGTTGGACAGCCAAAGCCTGCCCAACATCACATCACGACTAATAACATATCACGGATCGGGGGGTAGTGCCCGGGTTACACTGGTCTGCGGCGCAACAAGAAACAACGGATATCAACTGGAAACGTTTTCTACTTTGTCTAAGAGCGGGTATCATCTCACTGTCTCGTCTACCGAGTGGAAGTTGATTGGTAAAACAGACGAATCGAATCGTTCAACTTCATTTGATAGCCGCGGCGCTGGGCGTCCTTGTCTTTCCACCCACCTAGCCTCCTTCGATCAGAGACTGATTCCAGCAAGTCCATTGATGACGGTTCTAGTTGACCTTTATCAGCGTCGTCGTGGCGTTCTTTTCTTTCGGTCAAGATAACTTCGCCATGGCAGCCCCGTCTCACGGCGCCTTGGCCCGTTCTCCTAACCTTTCAGCACGCTCTTACGACTCATCATCTTCCACTACCTCACCCAGACCCCATCCACAATATTTGGGCGGAGTTATGCACTCAGCCATACGGCCTGGTGCAGCACCACTATCTGCTCAAAACCTGGGCCTGCCGGTCCTACCTCCAGTCAACATGGCCCAAAGCTACCCGACCTATGCGACGATGAGCAGCAGGGACTCGCTACCCTCGGACGGAGGGACACCCGGGACATCTCATGCTCAAATATCGAGTGTGGCCTCTCAAAAGAGGGCATATCGTCAACGAAGGAAGGATCCGAGTTGCGATGCTTGCCGGGAACGCAAGGTCAAATGCGATGCTACGGAGACGACCAGTTGTTCAGAATGCTCTAGCCGCAATGTCAAGTGTCAATTCACCAAAGAGACGAACCGGCGCATGTCATCCATCAAGCAAGTACAAGACTTGGAAAAGCAGATGCACCAGGTCAGGCAAGAGAACCACATACTTCGAAGGAAACTTGAAGGCAAACTTGGGCCCGACGTTGAGATGCCCCCTCTCGGCGAGGACGTCTTACGCCTACCACCCGTGGGAGAAGAGCCGGAGCGCAGGGACCGTCCTATGCCGATGCAGGAATTTGCAGGAGTAAGGAGCAACTATCAAAAGTTTGCCAAGGGCATCTTCAAGTTACCTGCGCAATACCGATTGCCAGGTCGGCCGGCGTCCATCCCTCCCCAACCAGAGCTTCCACTTCGTCACGTTGCGGAACAGCTAGTCAACGACTATTATCACATAGCACACACCATGTTTCCGATCATCCATATGCCTACATTCTCGGTCTTTATTGACACCTTGTACCGTGGTAATCCCAGACATATAACGGCCAAGTCTTTGTCTCTCTTTTACACAGTTCTGGCTATGGGGACACTCTTTAGCTCGCATTCGGCCGGGCATCTCTCTTATCCACCAGCAGAAGAGTTTCTCGAAAACGCGCGCCAGCTCATGGATCCTTGGGGTGAAGATTTCGAATTAGATGATGCCCGCACATTGCTTCTTATGGTCATCTGCCTTAACGAAATGAACCTCAAGTCAGCTGCTTGGAATATGCTTGGGAATGCTGTCCGAGTAGGTCAAGATCTCGGTCTGTATTCCGAGTCTGGCCCATGGCCAGTCATCGAGGGGGAGATGCGACGAAGGACGTGGTGGGTCATTTACATCTATGACAAGATGTTGTCCGTAGAGCTCGGCCGGCCGCACCTGATCCGCGACGAAGATTGTGACGTCGCTTTACCGGCAGGTGTCGATGATCATTTCATCCGTAGAGGAGGTATGGTCGTCCCAACCGGTGCGCAAGCTCTCACCCATTCTCTACTGGCCGTCATCCACGTTGTCAGGGCGTTCCCTGCAATCCAGGAAGCTCTAAAGATTCCTATGATCAGCCCGCACAAAATCTCCACTTTCGAAGCCCATTTCCAGAGATGTCTTGAATCGTCCTATCCGATACAATGTCATCCCATGAACCAGCAGCCGTTGGCATCTCATTTCCTTCCGCCTCTAGCTTACCTTTTTCATGCCCGACTCTTGATCCGGCGTCATAACCTATCTCCTCGCTGCCCCCAAGAGGTCCGCATGCTTGCTCTTGATGGATGTACCCGGGCAGCTATCGATACGGCAGCTCTGCTACAGAGAATTAACGATTCACTTGGTGATGCCTCAACTGCGCTCCTCGTCACTCACGTCTTTAGGAGCACTCTGTTCCTCTTGATAACAGGCTATTTTGAGCAGGCGTTGACATGTATTCGATCTCTGGCCTCATTCTCTACGCGACGAGACGTGGCTGTGCCTTGCGGACGTTTTCTATCTTTCTTTGTCTCCGTTTTGAATACCAAAAGAGCGGAACGTGTTGATTACCTGCGGCGAACCATGCCGCCAAACCGTCCCCCGTCAGAACAACATGCGCAACTACTGGCGTTTCTTGCCCGAGACGAAGAACTCCTTGCTTATGCTGTGTCTGACTCGCAAGCTTCGCCCGACAATGCATGGGTTCTGTTTGGGATGGAGCACGACGCAGGTTTCAAGGGTCCAGCTTCCCAAGACGCAACCCTTGATGACGCAACCCTTCAGAACACAACTCTTCTGAACACAACCCTTCTACACACAACTCTTCAGGACACAAACCCTGGGCCCGCAGCAGCTCGAAACTCTGCTTCAAGATCTGGCGCTAGCACCTTGAGCAGTAAGGAAGCGAAGACCGGGCTTACGGAAGAGGAGGCCAGGGACTGGGGCGGCTGGGGGCGACTTGAGTCCGATGTCAGAGCCTTTATGACCGCCGGCCCTCCTATAACGGGTGTACCACCTGTGAACTCTCCACCCACACCTGGTCCGGCAAGCGTGGCGTGGCAGCCCTTACCTCCCGAACCACCGTCGGATGCTCATCGGTACGCAGCAGAAGCCATCGCAAGAGACGGAGGTACCATTAGCCCTTCTGCGTCCGAGTCTAGGCGGGGTGCCGATCGACTCAGCATCGCAAATATCATCTAGGCACACGAGGGAGTGGGGGGAAGGAGAGGGAAGAGGAGACATGTCAGGTGTAACAACGGAGATGATTTGCGATGAGTAAATCGGACATGTTTCCGATATAGCGGTCGATGGCCGCAGCACAAGCTTTGGCCAGACAGAATTTCAACCCGCATCGCACAAACGAGAAGACCAGGGGAAGCGATCCGTACATCCAGTCACCTGTCAGACGATTCTCGAAGCTACTTGGTGCAATGCTACAATCATTCGGCTCCCCTTGCCCCGGTTGCTCGGGGCTTTGTGGCCCTAATATGATGGAGGATTTCAACGCCTCCTTTAGAGCCACACCCCTTTTTCTTATCAAATCCGTCTATATTTCTTTCCCCCATGTATTCCGAGGAGAAGATACCCACTATTCGGGCACACGTGGTGGGTAAAGTTATCGTTATCACGTTCAAATGTTGGCGATTAGGGTGGCCTCGTTGTGTTGAATTTGTCCTTGGATTCCAGGAACGAGCCCTCGGGGGTGACACGGGGGGGTTTCGGTCATGAATTGATTTTCTTTTATCACTTGCTCTCTTCCTATACCACATTTTTTCTTTACCAAGTTTCGAGACGAGCGGCCCGCTGCCACTACTACTATCTATCAACGAGTCTTCCCCTCGCGGGGTCTGGCGTTGCATGGCATGCTTGCATAGCTTTGGGGAGGGGGGTTCTCCCTACCTTATTTTTTGTTTTTTTTTTTTGAAAATGATGATTACGATGATGACTACACCGGTCTTGTGCCTCCCTCTTCGTGTCACTCGGAGGATCTTGTCTTGTGCATCGTTGGATTTAGCGAGTAGACTCCCGTGCATGATTTTAATGTGAGATGTATGCATGGGCTGGTTGTGTAACGAGAAAATTGCCCACTTCGGAGATAGTAATACTATCCTCCGTCCGCCCCCTATTCTTCTGCGCCTTGGCCCGACATATATATGACAGCTCACGTATGACAGGTGACACACGCACGACTGTGAAACGTCACGTCCTGCCCTCAAACCTCAGCCTGGCGAACTTGGTCTGTAGAAGATCCGCCAGTTCTCCACCATCACCCATGTAAGCCGCCAGATCCATGGCCCTCGACGCCCAGCGGTGGCACACATCGTGAGACTCTCCACGGGCGTACAGGTCGACAGCATAGTTGAATGAGGTGGCGACGAGCCACTCTATTTCTTCCTCGGGAAGCGGGGAAGCGGCGCTATCGCGCTCAACGGGGGGGCACTGGTCGGTCTGCCGTCCTCGGCACTCGCGGGCCAGCTGTAGGGTTTCGTCGAGGAGGGAGAGGGCCAGGGAGCTGTCCACGGGGAGGATGACTTGAAAGACGCAGCGTATGTATTTCGAGAGCTTTATCGTGTCGAACGAGGTTAGTGCATGAATATGGTTGATTATTAGCCGTAAGATTGAGTTTTTGACTAATTGGCATTGTGTTAGTGGTGTAATCCAGCTTTTGGGGTGTCGTTTATATATGAGGGGGCTGACCTTTGGCAGGAGCTTGGCTTCTGAGGAGACAATCTCCCATAGCTTTATAAACCTTCTCATCCTCGCACACGTCCAGGGCCTTGCGGACGATTTGACTCAGATCATCCCAGCTCGACAGCTCGACAGTTCCCTCGAAATAAAAAACGGACAAGGCGGAGGCTTTATCAGTAATGTCCCTCAACACACTGGGTTCTTGAGTAAGGGCCTCAGTTCCTAGCTGTTTATCAAAAGCGGCGACATGCTGCCTCATTTCAACGTATCGCTGGACCTTCTCGTCCAGCTTGTCCTCCGCACGCGCGAGGCTTACAAGAGCCGAGGCAATGATGAAATGACAGCGCATAGCCGTCAGGGCTAGGTCTCCGGCGTCCTTTTGTGAGATGTCTGGGGGGTAGCAGTCGATGAAGCCTAGGCAGGAAGAGTATATTCGGATGATGCTGGCCAAATCCCAAGTATCAAGGTTTCGCGCCCCAATATTGTAGGAGTTCTTCCTGAACCAATGAAGCTCGGGCAGTGTGAACAGCTTGTTCCCGTTTTCATCTTTGGGGCATCCCCTTGCACATTCCACAGCTATGTCAAGTCAGCTCTGGTCAATTCATTTGCTCAAGGGGTGTGTGCCCACCTCTCTCGAATATTAAACATGTATCTTCGGCATATTTGACTGCCTCGTCTTGCACATCGCAAGAATTACTCTGTTGCTCCTGAAGTTGAATCGACATTCGAACACTACAACGCAAAATCGAGGGTAGAGCCGATGCTGAAGGTTGGCCGGGTTCCCATTTCAGGGCGATGGCCTTGAGGGCTGACAACGTACACAACTTATCTCCGACTTGCTGTGCCTCCCTGAGGCAGGCGTATAGTATATCTTGGCTATTACGCTCATTGGCGTATCTGCTCAGATGTTCTATGCAATCTTTTCCAAGGTCGCAGTCCCAGCATTGCAACGACACTTTAAACATCAAATACCTCGTCAACGCCTCATTCTGCGCATCTATTGGAAGATCGGCAAACGACTTCCTCGCTTTCTCGACATCATTGAGCCCCAGGGCGCATAAGATGAGCTTTCGGCCAAACTTGGCACGGTTTGTTGGACCGCAATCAGAAAAGACGTCATGTAATGCCACAGAGCACCATGACTCTGTACCTGTGAAATCCTTTTGCGCAATTGTGGCCTCCACCTTCTTCCAGAGCAACTATGAAGAAGTGAGAACATGATCCGGCCCTCAACTCTGGGCACTTACCGAGTGAGCTGCACCGGATATATCAGGGGGAAGTGGTCTTCCTATAGCTCTGTAGACCTCATTCAATAGGTCCAACGGGGCTTCTTGATCCTGCTCATCGCCTTCGACTTCGCTGCTCGTCATCCATAATCGATTTACGATTGCCTTTCCGATCCACTCAATGTTCTCAGACTGAAGCAATTTGCGAGTGAGGAATAAGTCTAGGAGAATACGCCCAAGCTTGCAATTCTTGCTATGAAGCTTTTTAATATGATGAAGGAGAAACCCATACCCCTCATTAGAAAAGTCAAATGCACGCACCATTCGCTGCAGAATGGATGCGTATGAATCCTCATCAAACACCTCATCTGGAGAGTTCTGTAGCATTTCAAGCCGCCAATGTAGGACTACAGGCTTGTCGCCGATCTCCGACTCGACAAAGCCAATCAACTGAGCTGCTTCCGCCACATACTCCGGGTTTCCGCTGGCCATGAGAGCTTGTATCATTTCGTGACAAATGTTAAGACGGCTCCGCACGCCCTCGGCGGAGAGCCGCTCCAATTCCTGGGAATTGATGACGGAATTTGCTCGTTTGAGCCACTTGATGGCCATGACGTGGTCAGCTTTTGCAGACTGGTCCGCACCGATGCATCTCAATATATCAGCCAAGATCTCTGTTGAAGCGGCATCGGCTAGCCGCAGCTTCTCTGTCTTGCTAAATAAGTGCTCTGCAACATCCAGTTGATTCTGCTTCCAAGCCTGCAGACCGTCAGCCAACGTAAATTGATGGGAGAGGGGGGATGCTCACCAATGCCAATCGCATTGCGAAATATTCGACGATCAACTTGTTACTCTCGTCACTCCCGACGTGGCCATCAAGTGTCGATACAAACGTCGCAGCGCGCTCCAGCATGTTCCTCATGGCGTCTAGGTCGTCAACCTCGTTACATCCCCTGCTCGCAATCAATGCCAGCCCCAATAGATGAAGTGCGTTGCCTTCACCATGACGTCTAGCTCTGCTTGCATCGATCACATGATAGGCGAAAACTCGCGCCCTAGCCAGCAGATGCCTGACTCCTCGTGGATATACGTCACTCCTTTTCAATCGAATGCACAAATTCCAGAGGTCCCTTCCATGCTTCTCTAAGCGTCTTGCAGCCGCAGCAGGAACTAGTGCTCCGCCATCATTGTTTGTGGCTGAAGGAATGAGTGCCGATATGTAATGCGAGACGTCGGCTTTAAGTAAATCGATGGACTGAACGTCAGCGACGTTGGGAAGACTGGTCTGTAGCTCGATTGTAAAGTCTAGAATAACGCCAGATTAGCTACTAACCATGCCGGTAACTTGGATTTAGGGGTTTACAAACCTGTGATGGACTGGAATTTTTGCTCCCTGCTAATGGAAACGGGATCCGGGCGTGGCATCTTGCGGGCTTTTGGTATAGGACAAACAGGCATAGACATAGATGTGCCCAGAATCCCACATGTGAAGAGAAAATAGCCATTCCTCTTCTACCATTTGCGAATGATGAAATTGTTGGCCCTCGTGGGAGATTCGTGCCTGCTTCCTCCTGAGAAGTATCTTAGGTAATAGGTAGCAGACCTCTGCAGCTGAAAAGGCAGGAGCAACCCATAAACACAGCCCACCCGACGCAAAGCTAATAGCCAACTCAAAGATTGCCCAAATACACTTACCACGCTCTCTTTGTTTTGTTTTCATGACTGCTCGGGTAAGTTTGTGGATATTCAACGCTATCGTTTTATCAAATGGTAATTCCCTGGGCCATAATCGTATCCTCGAATGTAGGAAAAACCCAAAGGTCTATAAAGGTAAAGCAAGATCTCTTTTTTGTTTCCAATAAACACCAAACCCAATCTATCCGTCTCAGTCCCATCATGGGCCTATACGTACGCCTACGCCTGTGGGGGCGGGTCGTGCGGCAAAAAGTTGCCTACTATCAAGGAAGGCCTGTTGTCCATGTGTCAGTGACGCCGCCATGATGAGCAGCAATATAGCTATGCCAGCTTACAGGGTAAACTCGTCTCTCTTGATAGAAAAAGAGAAGCAGCACTTGACAATAGGGTGATCTGACGTATCGCTTGGGTTCTTGAGCGAACACGCCGTCAGCAACGTGTCATGCGCCGGGTCAAAGGCAATGGTGCCGAATTCTTCCCAGTATCGCACCATGGACTCTTCCGTCAGGATTTCATGCAGTGCAATTTTGCCCTGGGACTGTTAGCCTACTTCGATGCAAGGCGTTGATGCTACTGGCAACAACTCACATCTCTTAATCGATCAACCGGAACATTGATCAACTCGGCCATCTCCTTGTTCCCTCTGAAAATCTCGCCAGTTCTCCTCCAACAGCATGCCGGAACAGCCATACTCGCAAACACACGATCATAGTCCATCAGCTGCTTCTCGAACCACATCTCCACATAGACAAGCTGCATGTCCGTGAGTCCCTGCGCCTTCTCCCTGAACTTTGGTCGGAAGCGATTGATGGTTCGTAGGATCTTCTGCTTCGAGGTCGAGGCGATATGACCGTCGAGGTACTTGCCAAGCCGAGCGTAACCATTGATGTAATTAAAAGGCCTGAGAAGGCCAGCATCGTACTTGGCTTTGAGGACTCGCTGCATGCGCTCTTCAGGCGTGTCGTTTCCCGAGGGGTCCGCAGCTTGTAAGTAGTACTCTCTTGTCTTGTCTTTGCTGTCACTAGGCAGAGCACTGCCCGGTCGCGCGGGTATTGGTTCGCCAGTCTTCAAGTTCGGAGGGGGTAGCATGGAACCCGAGCCCGTAGTACCTGGCGCTGAGCCCCCACCTCCGAAGGCGTCGGTATTATTGGCCCCGAAGTTGGATACCATTTCCGACTTGACAGTGTCTCCGAAGCTCTGCGTGTCATCCGGCGCGATGCCGGCCCCATCGTCGAGTAAGCTTGTATGCAAGAAGTCATTGAGCAGATTGAACTCGTGAGAGACCTCTGGAGTGATCATGTAATTCGAGTTGAAGTGATTCATGTCGTTGAAATTTTGTGCAGTCATCCAGGCATCCGAGAAACCAGCAACTAGCGAACTTGTTAGTCGTCACAGACTTTAGTAATATTGCACGCAATACTGGGTCGCCAAGGTCGCTCAGGTGTCTTTTTTTTTGGTATATGCGCCCAGCTCGCCAAACGTACATTGATTGTTCCCACTGTTATCATTCCCCATCGCACTGCGCTGCTGCATGCCGGCGCCGGCAGGTTGCACGAGAGACATGGCCCCTCCTTGGCCCAGAACGTTCCCGGCGCTGAAGCCCCTCTGCCTCAGCCCTTCGACATTTGGCGGCGGGCCCATCGGGTTGGACACGGCTGATTCTTGCTTGTCGGCATCTTCTGCGGCCGTCTGCATCTGCGGCTGCGGCTGCGCCGACGATTGGGAGCTTTTTTTCTTCTTCGAATCGGCATCGCGGGGTTCGTCGTGGCATAGATGACCAATATTTCGCTTGATGCATCTCGTGCATGGTCTCTCCTGTTTAAAGCGTTAACGCACAATGAAGTGAGCTGCAGTCGGGCCGGCGCTTTGCTCGTGTGTCGCAAATGCGGTTGGAGTAGTAGCCCAGTAAAGCACAAGGTGTTCACAAGATTGCATTTGCGCGCCGATTCGCCGGGGAGTTTCAAAACGTACAAGATCACAAGTCATATGCTACAGAGGCTAATTAGCATTGAATTCTTCTTCATGGTACCCTGTGTAGAGGGTTCGATGCACAGCGCGGATTCTATCCCACGCCAAATCGATTCTCTCCTCCTCATACAAGTCTTGCACGGGGATGAAACTCACAGATCTGCGGCAGTACACGCAAGCTGCATATACGAACGCCAATATTAGCCTGCATACTCTTTCAAATCTCCGAAAGCTGAGCGCCAATGGGGTCTCTTCCTCCAATTGCGACGAGCTGCGGTCCAACGACGCGCCAGCTTCGCGCCTACCTCTCCCCCATCGCCTTCACCAAATCATCAAAGGGGGACGGGAAGGAAAAGCAATCCTAAACAATCGCACAACATACCGTGATTGACCTTGCGCTTCTTCTTAGGGCTCGGCTTCTGCCCCTCATCCCGGGCCTCTTTCTTCACCACCCCGATCTTGCCGGCGGCGCCATTCTTGCCCTTATCCGGGCCAGAAACCCGTTGCTCGGCCATTGCTACTCAGGTTTCCCCTCCGATTCCTCCCATTGGAAAGTGAGGTAACCCAATCTTTTTTCTCTTCTTATTCTTCCTCTCTCTTCCCCCCTCCCTCGTTCAATGGTCCCCAAAGGTAACGCAGCACCGGGGCTGGCGTTCGTCGCGGCGTGGGCTCGAGGTGCGCAGGGCGCGGCTACTTGCTTGCGGCAGCAGCCAGATAACCAGCGACCCGGTAGGGGGGAGTGAATTGCCTCGCTATAGGTTTCCGAGACTCGTGCGCGTCTCCTGCAATACGTTGATCAAAAGGTGGGTGATCGCACGTCGTCTCGTAACAGGTTCGTGGTTGGCGCACGTGTTTATTCGTCTCTTGTGACGGGGCGGCACCCAGAAGCAGAAGTCCTAAACTTTTTTTTTTTCCTTCCCTTTCGCTAACCCCCGGCGTCGCCTCCGGCCGTCGTATTCGCGGTACGTCGATGTTAGATCTTTTAAAGAGAATATTGTCAAAAAGAAAAGAAAAAAAAAGCAGAAGTAAAAGCGAGAGGAAAGTCGATAAAGTTGGCACGTCGGAGAGAGAAGCCGATCTAAATCCACCAGTCCTTCCCGCCTCAGCTTCTGGAGTAAACACGAGGTATAATACCTGTAGGCTGTTGGGAAGGTTCTAATACTTGGGGGGGGGGGGAAAGTGGTACCGGGGCGCTGCTAAACTCTATACCTACATGATAGCAGGCACCATAACATTGACTGCTAAGCAAAAAGGCACCTTTTAGTGACTCGGGCGTTGGCGGGGCCGAATCCGAAAGGACGTCAGCAATTCGTGCTCTGCGAGCCGAGGGCCGGAACCGGGGGGAGCTTGGCCAGCTTCCAAGCTTCTTTTCTCCTCTCGCCAAGCGCCATCTGAAAACGGCATCAACAAAAGTCGCTACATGTGCCGCTGGGAGCTGTTTGTTGTACTCCGTACTATGCGTCAAATAGATGGCAGTACTTGTACATGGTCTGCTTGCATATGTTGCATCGAACTACTGCAGGTCAAAAAAAAAAAAAACGTGTCGGCTAATCTTGCGACCAGTTGGTTCGTCGCCGTTCGTCCGGATGGACCATGGATTTTGCGGTGCCTGCAGATGTGAAACGCACATGTAGAGTGAGATGATTTGTGAATGCTGAGATATGTCATCAAACGTTCAATGCTACCGCCTAACAAATGCCCATGTGCTGTGTATAGAACTAGATTGCCACAAAGAAGCTCTTTTCCCCATCCTTGGGCATCACCCTTGCCCTCTTGATAATATCATCCTCACATGCTAGCCTGATCCTCTCCGGTGTAGCCGGGCTCTCCAGCCTCAGCATTCCACCACCTTCGTTGTCTCCCACTTTGGCTTCCACGCCCACGCTCTTCCTCGCGGCCTTGAGCGCGTCACGAATGGCGAAAAACACGGCGCTGCCCAGGAAGAGCGGCGGCTCGCCCACTCCTCGGCTACGCTGGATCGTCCGAAGCTCTTTCCATTCAACACCCTTGAGAAGTGACACGTTGAAAATTTGTGGAATGTCACGGAAGCCAGGGATCTTGTAGGCTCCGGGCCCTCTTGTAAAGAGGTTGCCAGCCATAGGTCCGTTTCGCAGCCAGAGGGACTCTTCCATGGTGAAGAGGCCAAGACCCTGGATAAAAGCGCCCTGGATCTGACCGTAGTCCACTGCGGGGTTGATGGACTGCCCAACATCCATCTTGATGTCTGCGCGTAGGCAGGTCCACGTCCCTGTCAGCGTGTCAATCTCTACTTCTGCAGCGGCAACTCCCTGGGTGAAGTAGAAGAACATCTTGCCCCTATTCTCACCCCAAACGTAGCCAATTTCGGGCGTTTTGTAGAAGCCTTGAGCTGACAAGTTGACGCGGTCAAAGTATGCCGCGTGGGCGAGGTCCTTCATCGAAGCCCCTGGCCCAAGCTTCTCCCTATACGGTGCCAGGCGGTCATTCAGCTGTTTGCATGCGTTGTAAATGGCGTATCCATTCAGATCAGACGATGCAGAGGCTGCGGTGGCAGATGCGTTTGCGACCGTATTTGTCGACGTCTCAGAGATGTACACATTTTCTAACGGGACCTCCAAAGCTTGAGCGGCAATCTGTGTCATCTTCGTATGGAGTCCTTGACCCATCTCGACGCCTCCATGAGCGACCAACACGGACCCATCATGGTAAATATGCACCAAAGCTCCGGCTTGATTCAAGAATAAAGCAGTGAACGAGATACCAAACTTGGTTGGAACAATGGCCAGACCCCTCTTGCGCCATTTAGAGCCATCGTTGAACTTGGTAATTGCAGTACGACGCTCATCGTATGCAGCTTCTTTCAGGACTTGATCGTACATGAGAGGTACATGCCAGTCATTGATAGTCTGGTTGAAGTGCGTCGTGTCGGCATCCTTGTAGAAGTTGATCTCTCGCAATCTTTCCACAGGCATGCCTAACCGATCGGCGATTTCCTCCATATAGGTCTCGGCGATGAACATGCCCTGCGGGCCTCCAAAGCCACGGAACGCAGTGTTAGACATGGTGTTGGTCTTGCAGCAACGGCCACGAACGTAAACGTTGGGGATATTGTAACAACCATCGACATGCGTCAGCCCTCTCTCGACAACAGCGGCGCTAAGGTCAAGAGACCAGCCAGCGTTGTTGAAGACATCGACATCCAAAGCCTGGACCTTGCCATCTTTGTTAACGCCAACCTTGTATTTGCCTAAGAAGGGGTGGCGTTGGCCCGAGAAGATCATGTCCTCCTCACGGGTCAGCATCGAACGCACTGGCTTGCCAGTCTTCTTGGCCGCAAGAGCAATGACGGAGCTGAGGAGCACGGCTCGAGTCTCTTTTCCTCCAAAGCCACCTCCCAGCCTCTTGACACGGACTACTACCTTGTTTGCAGGCACATCACATACCCTTGCTGCGAATACCTGGGCTTCATTGGCGTTCTGCGTGCTGGCAAAGATCTCCATGGCGCCGTCTTCGGGGCTAGGGACGACCAGGCATGCGTTTGTCTCGAGGTAAAAGTGCTCTTGTCCTCCCATCCTCGCCGTACCGGTGAAGACATAATCGCACTCTTCAAAAGCCTTGTTGACGTCGCCCTTCTTGATCTCCCGGTATATGTCGTGGAAGCTTTCTTGCTCAATTGCTTCCTCGATGGTGAGGATAGACGGGATATCCTCGTACTCGATCTTCACCTTTCTCGCGGCCTCTTGGGCCTTCAGCAAAGACGTGGCAAGAATCAGCGCAATCGGCTGCCCAGCAGTATTGACCTTGCCGTCAGCAAAGAAGAGGTCATCGAAATGGGGGGCGCCGAATTTGTTGGCTTCCTCGGAAGGCATGTCGTCCTTGTCTACTTTGTCCACGACCCCAGGCATGTCAAGCGCTTCATCGTAATTGATGGACAGAATCTTGGCATGGGGTCTGGCTGAAAAGACATAGCAAGCGTGTAGTTCGTTCTTCATCGCCGGAATGTCATCGGTGTACTGAGCTTCGCCAGTAACCTGCTTTAGCGCTGCCAGGTGAGGATTTGACTTTCCAGTGACTTCTTTCATATAAGCGACGGCAGCATCGTAGTCCGTTTCTCCGGCTGAGATGGCACGCTCGAGCTCCTCAACCGCCTCCTGGTCGTTGTGCTTACTGCTGCCATCAAGTGCTGAAAGGACATCGTGGTAGAAGCGATAGAAGAATCCAAAGGCTAGGGCTTTGCGGTATGAAGCCATGCCCCCGGGAACGCTGAACTGCATGTCAAAATCTGTGCCAAGAGCACTCATTGTGCCTTCAAGGGTATCCAAGTCGGCAAAGCGCTTTCCAACGAGGTATTCCATGGCGCCTTTTGCTGCGACAGTCATAGCTGCCATGCCACCGTATATCAGATTGCACTCCTTTACAATGCCGTCATCGTCCAGCTTTATCCTCAGAGCGCCGGTGACAATGGCGATATCGTCATCCTTCCGCTTCGCCTGCTTGTAGGCCCTAAAGTACTCGCCCTTGGCTGCCGTTACAGGAATCCGGATAGAGGCGATGATGGCGTCCTGCGCCAGAGCCGTTTTTCGATAGCCTGTAAAGAATTGGGACATGGGAATTTCCTTTTCTTCTGTAGCAGACTTGGCAACCAATACCGCATTGGCTCCCCAGAAAACAGGGTTCAGATCCGAGATAGGAGATGCTGTGACGAGATTCCCTGCCGGCGTACCCACGTTGCGGATCTGTCTACCGGCGAAGTACTTCAACTGCTTCAGCATACCCTCGAACACTTGGCCCCTGGCCGGGCCGTAGTGCTTGATGGCTTCCTCGCAGAGGTGCTCCAAGTCGGTGAGAACGACATTTCCACCAATCTCCAAGTGATCATCGTTGAAAGAGTACTGCCGCAACTCTGGGATGTCCCCAACAAAGACAGATACGGGATACTGCAGAGCCTTGAACTTGATCTCGATCTGCGTCTCCGTGCTGCCGCCGATGATCTTGGCCTGTGGGTGCACGCTCTTGATTTGGAGCAGCTGTTCGAGAGTGACTGGTCGGAACCACTGCTTCCTCTTGTTGCCAAAGGCAAGTGGTCTCGGTTCATGCTTCTTCAAAGCTGGTGGGAAGATTAGCTCCGTATCTGGATTGTACTCTATGAACCCTGGGGGCGTGAACCGCTTGATGGGCTGGTCATCAGCAGACATCTTTTGCATACAACACCCCCCATTTGCCGGCCCATTGCCATTCTCCATACAGCAGCCACCACCACCATTTGCCTTTGCCTTTCCGCACCCGGCGTCCACTGCAAAGGTATTCGCCGCGTCAAGGATTGGCCTATACCCCGTACAACGGCACAGGTTGCCGTCAAACGCCTCCTCGACATCGTCCTTTGTGGGTGCGTCATTGTTGCGTAGCAAAGCGTACAGACTCATGACGATGCCAGGCGTACAGAAACCGCACTGGCTTCCATGTGACTTTGCGACTCGCTCCTGGGCGGGGTGTGGTTTCTTCGTGTTACCGATGCCTTCGATTGTAATGACGTGCTTTCCGTCAAGGCTCGCGAGCGGTGCCAAGCACGCGTTTACGCTGGCATGGTATATCTGCTTCGTTGTCGGGTTATACTGGCTGACGACGATGGTGCAAGCACCGCAGCCACCTTCGCCGCATCCCCTGGTTGCCAAACTATTAACAGGATTGAAGCAGCTAGAGGACATATTACATCAACTCACAGCTTAGTACCCGTCAGGCCGATCCCTCGAAGATATTCCAAGACGGTAATTTCGGGGTCGACTTCGTCCAAGACGACTTTGGTGCCGTTCAGGTAAAACCGAAGAGTATCGTCGTAATTGGCCGTCAGGGTTGCCAGGGGTTCTGGTCTGGCGTTCCTATCGGAAAGGATGGCCGAGGGCGCCATATTGGTACTGATATCTGAGGCACGCCTGGAGGTAGAGGATATAAGTCGTCTTCGCCACACACAGTCTCTCAAGCGGGGGGGGGCTGTAGAGCCAGTCAGGCTTAGAAGATAGTAGATACTAGTACAATAGATATATGTTGGAAACAGAACTTGGGAGGAATCACAACAAGATGAAATAAAGATGTGGTTGGCGCAGAGCAACGGGCATACAGTGTGATAGGGAAATGGTTAACAATTCGATCTACGACGGGCAGTCGATGAAGCTGTCGGTATTTGCACACATCATACTGCACTTTAGTACCTACTCGCCACCTGATGCTGCCGTGCTTCAGCGCTTGGCACGTGCGAATTTTCTTATCACGGGAAGAATCGGCACCGTGCTACCTTATCGAACGAGCTACCCCACATCACCCCGCCGTGCTCATCACTGCGTCGGCCGGCTCCGGCACCCCCATGGCGGTCTCCTCCACCAAAACTTTAAGAAATTGGAGAGCTGTTAGTGGACGGAACCATGACTCTACCAGGTAACCTCTGCGCCATCATATCCCCTATCCACCCAACCATCAACTCTCACATTGTAAAACTTTCCATTCTTCGACCTATCCGCCTCGAGGATGAGGTCCGCAGACGCCTTTGCGCCAACATGAGGCTCCAGATCAGCGTTCTGAGACCCCAAGTCCGTCTTGAGCCACTATCAATGCTGTCAGCGAAAAAAAACCTTGCCCTTCTCGCAAGGGAGAAAAAAAAAACCACACAAAGACTTGATTGGCTTTGCTTACTTACCCCAGGGGAGATTATGAGGACGGTGAAACCATCCTTTTCCAGATCCATGGCCCAGAACTTGCCGAGGGAGTTCATGGCCGCTTTGGTAATGGAGTACTGAGGTGTGCCCCCGGCATGGAAACGCTCAGCCCAAGAAATAGCCCCGACAGTTGAGGAGCTATATGTATAATAAATACTCTTATTAGCACACCTCAAGGCCCCCATCTTTCCATATCCTTCTTTTTCAACTTACACCATGATGACCTTCTTCTCCTGGCTCTTTTTCAGCAACGGTAAAAAGGCAGCGGTCATCATCTGCGCCGAGACAACGTTGACTTGAAACGTCTCGTTGAACTGCACGGGATCAATGGTGTGCATGCCACCCTTGTTCCCT
The DNA here is from genome assembly GCA_003012115.1 of Trichothecium sympodiale. NCBI lineage: Eukaryota > Fungi > Ascomycota > Sordariomycetes > Hypocreales > Trichothecium > Trichothecium sympodiale. Next base: position 18,155 of record PXOB01000262.1, read on the forward strand.
GGCATAACCTTGGGAAACGCATCAGTGCATAATACTTCTTTACAAAAATGATGGGGCTGTAAGATACTCACGCCGACGTTGTTTATAAGAATATCTAAACCCTCGCCCCCAAGCTTGGCTTCAACCTCGGCGGCCGCCTCCTGGACGCTCTTCTGCTCCGTCACCTCGCAGTGAACATTAATCACGCGGCCCTCGGAGGAGTCGACGAGGTCCTTCAACTCACTGCTGGGCACACCCCGGGTCGTGGCGAAGATCTTGCCGATGCGTCTGGTTGGGAGCGAGTTGAGGTACTTTACGAGCTCCAAGCCCAGGCCGCGGCTGCAGCCAGTTACCAATACGTGCGACATGATTCTATGCTGAAGAGGGCGGAAGTTTGGGATGTTGTTCTCGCGAGATCCTCTTGTGGGGAGAAGCGCGGTTGCTGCTTATGTATGATTCCATGCCATCGTTGCCCATCGTTACCCATCGTTACTTCTACAGCTATGGATATAATCAACGTTATCTCCACGACATGCGCGACCATGGGTCCCGTGGATGGCTTATCCCCGCGGTCTTAGTGAAGCGCTCCATCTCTGCTCCAAAGCAAGTAGCCAGTGTTTACTGTCTTTGACGTTACATAGTGTCGGGATTGGCAGAGTCGATGCGGAATTGACCCCAAGGTACATAATACCAACAACTGCCTAGCCACCCTGTACATATTTTGGGTTTTGCGTCTAACATTTGAGATCTATACGTCTCTATTTCTCTATTTCAGCCTCTATCTCCCAACTCTAATGGCGTTCCCCATCATTGCTGGATATACTTCTTCAGCCCTCTGAGCCTCTCCTTGGCCTCGTCTAGCACATCATCGTTCTTGCAAACCGCAAATCTCAGGTAATCCTCGGCGAAATGCGCATTTTCCTCGGTGTAAAACTCCGTCGGCGGGATGGCCGCCACACCCACCTCGTGAATCAGGAACCATGCCAGCTTGAAATCCCTCGGCCGCGAAGCCACATGCTCGGGGAAAGGATAGTCCTCCGGCAGCTTGACCTTGGCCATGTTGACGAGGACAAAGTATCCTCCCTCGGGGTCAGAGTAAGGCATGCCGAGTTCATCCCAGACCTCGTTGAAACGCGTCATCTTGTCCTTCATGTCCTTGATGGTCTCGTCCCAGAAACCGTGCTTCTCTGCCTCTTCAAAGCCGACCGCGCAGGCTTCTTGAAGGGGGGAGACGGACGAAAAGCAGATGCGCGTGTGCGCAGCCGAGACGTGTTGAATGAGCTCTGCAGGGCCCATGAGCCAGCCAACGCGCCACCCCGTGGCATAAAAGTTCTTGCCGGCAGAGCCAACGGTAATGGTGAGCTTCTCAATCTCGGGTGACAGTGTGGACATGCGTGTAAACGGTACGTAGTACAGGCGGTCGTAGACCTCATCGGAAAGGATGATGATCTGATGCTTCACGCACAAGTCGCCAATTTTCTGCAGCTCTTCGCGGGAGTAGACCTTGCCTACAGGGTTGTGGGGTGTGTTGAGCACAATCATTTTCGTGCGGGGGGTGATGGCACGCTCCAACTCGCCAAAGTCGATGGTCCAATCCGCTGCTGAGGAGGTCTTGGTAGCGCCAGTCTTGGGAGGGTGCATAGGCACGTAAACAATCTTGCCTCCTGGCATCTCGATATTGCTGATGTACCTTTTGAACAGTCCCGATTAATACTAGTCTTTCCACCATCAACTTGGTTCTGGAACTTACTGGTCAAAGAAAGGCTCAAACACAATGACCTCGTCGCCCTGCTCGATGAAGGCCATGAAGGCACTCAGCATGCCCTCGTTGGCGCCGGTGGTGATGGTCACCTCCGTCTCAGGGTCAACCTTTCTTCCAACGAATGGCGAGTACGCATCTGCAATGGCCTTCTTGAGCCTCGGTCTGCCCTTTGTGGGGGAGTACTGGTTGCATTCTACACGGTCAAGAGCATTCTTGGCAGCATCAAGGATGAAGGGAGGAGGGTTGTAGCCAAAGAAGCCCTGGCCCATGTTTACGATGGGCTGCTTGGGGCTAGCAGAGGCAGCCTCGTTGATGATGGACCTGGGCATTATAACATTAGTGCATTGTTTTTAAATGACACCTCATTTATGTACACAAGCCTCATTCATACTCACCACACATCCTTGCGTTGTCCAGATACCCGCGCTGCGGGCTTGAGCTTCTCCGTCATTCTTGTGGTTATGTGGAATCCCCGTGATCGTGTCAATGCAGGAGATGTTAGAACAGGCGTCCGTAGTAATGCCAAAGACATGGATTCCACCTCAGTTCATATACCAACCTAGCAGTGGGCGCGGGGGGGGGGGGGGGAAGATGGAAAAAAAAAGAGCGAGAATGGGGGAAGTTCGAGGAAGCGACAGTGGTTGTTGTTGCCTTTAGTCGCTCATCAAATCAATGGGCTGACACGCTGAGTTGTGCCCTGTAAGGCAATGTAACCGAAGATTGCGACATCGCCGAAGCTAAGCGATCCGTCATATGACTAAGCTGCGTCAACTGGTATTTTTCAACGTAACAGACATTAATCGCTTTCTCCGTTTATCGGCTTCTGCCCCTGGGAATTTAATTGATTTCTTCATTAAAGAAAAAGCCAACTGCTTTTTCTACTTAGGTATCTCAATGCAAAAATAAACAGACACAGTGGTGTATAGACTTGGTCTTACTCCGAACCAACCGTTTGTGAAATCGCATCGCTACCCCCATCTAGAAATGGGCTCAAAATCAACAGGAATAACCTGTTCGTTGAAACCCAACGTAAGCCATCGCTCTTTCTTGTAATTCATATCCCTTGCGGGGATATCCTCCATGGTGGAGGGACAGTCATCCAGTATAGCGCTGGCCTGCTTGCAACAAGCCGCAGCTGATGGCCTGTCCTTGCTCTCCCAAGAAAGCATTTCCATCATCAGCTTCCCCAGGAGGTTACCTTCATCGCTAGACTGTAATAACCATGCATGGTCCCAGACCTTGCGGGGGTATTTCAAGTACAGTTTCCGATGAGGTGGCAGTTGGCCCATCATTCCCAGCATTGTTACCCCCAAAGCCCATATGTCGTCCTCTTTTCCGCAATGTCTGTCAGTCTCGGCCACCTGTGGGGACATGAACATTCTTGTGCCAGTGAATCGGGGACCTGATGGTTCATGTGCCTGCTTCGTGGCGTGCTTGGGGTTTTTGTGCGCAGTGATCCGTTTGATATCGCTGCAGTCACCGAGAACCATGTCGAGGGGATCCAGGCTTCGGATAAAGATGTTGTGTGGTTTCACGTCGGAATGATACATCTTCCTATTGTGGAGCCAATTCAGAGCGCTCCCAACTTGCTGGACAACGCGGCAAATATCGCTGCGACGGAGGACGGCGGCATCCAAGACATGATCTTGCAGTGTGCCATGCATGCAGAGCTCCGTCAGAAGAAGCGTATTTTCCGGGTTGCTCGGTTCCTCATACCAGGCCTTGAACTTGAGTAAATGCTCCTGATAAAAGTTAGCCATCTCTTGACCTGAGCCTGCCTCTCGGGCTTGCTCAGAGTTGGTGATGAAAACACTTACGTGATCAAGATTCTGCAGTATCTCAGCTTCCCTCTTCAGTCGATTGACGCCGACCTTGGATGACTTCCCAGCAAAGAGGAGCTGTTGGCGTTTCTTCAACACCTTGAACACTCGCGAAAAACCTCCTGAGCCGAGACAATCTCCTCTAATCCAGACCGCGTGGTCAGGCGCCTGGTTCAAGATCTTCTTGACCTGCTCATCGGCCCAGACCCAACCCTCGGGCACATTAGGATCCGAGGCCTTCCATGACCTTTCTGGGTCGGACCATGTATCATTCGGGTCAAAGGGCGCCTTGCTGATGCCCCAATCATCATCTGGCGGCTGCACGTCACTGTTGTCGATTGGTAAGGCCATGATGATGATGATGATAGTTTTCCACTTCCGAGATGTGGTTGTGAAAAGTATCTGTTCAGCTCCAACGAAAGAATTAGAAGAGCGTGGGAAACTTTTGATGTTTCAAGGTTGAAGAATAAACAAAGGCAGGTCATACGAGCCGGAAGGTGGTAGTGGTGTAACTGTGGTGCAAGTTCTTGTGTTAGCTGTGAATGGCACGGGCTAAAAGTCATGGACAGAACAAGGTTCTGACTCAAATTCACCCAGATATACGGCCAAATACGGTCGATAAAAATCGGCACCAGATGGCGGCGGTAATCATGACAATTCAAGCCTCGAGTGAATGAATAGATGGTAATACGGCTAAAGTTAAAGGTAGTTTGCACATCACAGCACGTGGATAAACACATAACGTAGTACCAGTGATATTATAGAGGAGGGGGGGTAGGTACTACCGTACTACGTCATCTTCCTCTTTCACTTCTTCCATCAGCAACTTCTACATCAAAAATTCGATCCCTGTTTACATCAATGAGGTGAGCACTACCCGCCCGCTTTAGCCTTGAGCGTCACCTCGTTCCGGCTCGCTACAAACAAATACATTCACACAGCCGCATGAGTAACCATAGTAAACACCATATCAAACTGGCCGCGCCGGCGCACAATGAGAGAGTGCCGACCTAGCTGGCTACCCTACATCTCAAGAGGGGAAGAAGGCTTTACTACGTATTAGCATAGGTAGCAAGGATCTCATATATAATATAAAATAAACGAATAAACAAATAAACTGCCCGCCTCGACATGGCCTGTCATTATCATTATCTACTCTTGGGGTTCACGGTCGCGACTATCAAGCCATTGGGGTGCAAGTGGCTTGGAAAGTGTATTGCGAGACAGAAGCCACGCATAAATTGGGAAAGAAGGACTTCAGTGGTTTGTGCTCGTTGCGTCGGAAGTCAAAATCAAACAGAGATAAAATAAAAAGTCCTCTTCTTCCTATAAAGCTGGCACAAACATAGGAAGAGGCGAGGGGTTATGGTTTGAGGTATTGCCAAGGCGGGATAAGCAGAGTATAACACTGTTGTCAAACACGAATCCTTCTTGGAGCCTAATTCAACGGGGTATTGTCACCAAATTCAGGGTTAACACGCTTTAGATGAACCTCTGACTATTTGATTGACTGAGTCTTTTATTTGTTCAACTAGACTAGCTAAGGCGTCGTAGCATTGTAAGTATTTTCATTGACAACAGCTCTCCCATAGTACATCGCATTCCCTCAACGCCATTAGCGCATATAACAAATCCCCGAGAAAGAAGTCCATCGCAAACGGGTATCTCAACGACCCGCATTCCAAGAAGAAAAACAAGTATTGTTAATACAAGACTTGCGACATAAATGCCCGAACCTTGCAACGCCGATTCCTTATGTACATTGTTGCATTATGCGCGGTCAATGCTCTCCGCTGTGCGCAATCCAAAATACACCAAAGAGTACAAGGCCACATCATTAACATCATGGCCGGTCAGCGCCCGAGACACGGCGTAGATTCGCCAGGATTCTGGCCATCATCTTCGTTGGCTCATTGTCCACATCACGCGAGCCATTGCTTTTAGCCAGATGAGATGGCAATTGCGCCGCAGTAGGTGCTTCCTAAGCTGCTACAGTACGCCCTGAAAGCCGGCGCAAGTTCGCTAACATCCGGTCCATAAATTCGACTGACCCTCCAGCAGGAACGTCCGCGAATTCCTGCAAGGGAGGAGTCGGAGTTGACACGGGCACAGACCCATCTTCGCTGTTCTTCCTTGCTGATGGACACTTATTTCCCGCAGATGGAGACTCTTCGTCACCATTCGAGGCAGATTCCTGAGAAGGAGCCTGAGAAGGCGTGCCATTTGATGGAGTGTCACTCAAGCCGCTGAGCAATGGCGCCGTCCCTGTAGCCGACTTAGAGGGGCTAACTTCAGTTGCCTGAGCATCCTGTGAATTCGACCGAGAAGTGACTGGCGGTGCTTTGCTCATGGCCTCACCGTCGGGATTATAGATCTTAGACACGCTTGAGGAAGGGTTTGGTCTAGACGTTGTGGGTGGCTGGGTGCTTCCGGAGGGTGGCCGAGTAGATGGGGATCTGGGAGCAGGAACAGGCGTCCTCCGCGGAGAGGACATAGCTGTGTGCCGAAGAAAGTTTGCAGGAAGAGGAACTGGTGACTCTTTAGGCCTATTCGCGACCTGAGCTGGAACTGTTGGGACCGGAGGCACCAACTTGGCCGAGCTTGGTGGCTTTGATGCTTTAGCTTTGCTCTTCTTCTTCTGCGGCGAGGCAGATTGTTGCGGGCTATTTTCCGCACTCAGATGTAACTGTTTGATAGCCGGATGTAACTTCTGGGATGAAGGTGCCGATGTTGCTGCAGCTGCAGAAAGTATAGCATCAAACCCCGATGTCGGAGTTTGCGGCGGATTTGTAGAATGGCCAGTGATTGATCCGGAAGGGGGGTCATGAGACCCGGTCTGCGTTGCTGCAATTGGGCTCGACTGCTGACCGTAATGTGATAATGAGCTCAAACTGCTACGCCGAAGCAAATCCTCTTTGTTTGCCAGCAAATGAGCCCTCAAGTTACCCTGATAACCGTTGATGAAGCCAATGCTCAAGTATGGGGAATAAGGAGTATGATACTTGGTTACGTCCCTGGTTAATGTTAGCAAAGTCACCAGTAAGCGTGCAGCTCACGTACCTATTGTGATTCACATGGAAAAATGGATACTTTTGGTAAATAGACGGGTAGAACATTTGTTTCGGGGTTGGACGAGTCGGCGTAGGCTGCTGAGGCTGTTGTTGCGGTCTCGGCTGGCCTTCCTTTGGCGTCGCATGATAAGGATGATAAGTGCCCTGTGGCGGGCTGGACTTTGTTGACGAGTTCGTCTGTGACTTAGCAGGTACGAGCCGGCGTGACGCCGGAGCCTTGTCATACGGGCTTGGATACCCTTTGGCTTCAAAACGCTGTGTCGCGTAGTGGCTGGGATTGTCATGCTGATTCGCAATGTTGGAGTGATGCCCGGCATGCCCAGTGGTTGACCTATAGGCCTGTGGCTGATAGAACTGATAATTCATCTGTCCAGATCCTGGAGAGGGCGAGGGTGCAGGCACAAATATCTGAGACGTGTATGTCCTCGAGGGATCAAATGCAGGCTCGATCGGCCTCTTGGGCTTGTATACGTAAGGTTTTTCGGGTCTTTGATAACCTCGTTCATAAGAGCCCTGGGAGGCATTGGGTGTGGTCACAACTCGTTTGACAGGCGCGGGCTTGGGAGGCTTCGGCACTGTATCGAGATAATTGCCCTTGGGATTGTGGCGCCGCTTCCTCGGGTCCTCGGTGTATTGAGGCTTTGCCTCGGTCGAGTTTCTGCCAAGGTAATGCCAGATTTGATCATCTTTGGAAAAGTCGATCTTGATTTGAGCCTTGTTGCGTTCGACTTCGTGCAAGTTGAACTCGGCCCAAACAAAACCATCCACAAACTCCTCCCCTTTCCGTGGCCTTTCGTCATCGGAGGAACGCTTGGCATTGAGCTTGTCCTTGGCTTTTCTGGATGTCGGCAGGGGAAGTGCCTTGGCTGAAGCCTTGGGCAGATGGTAATCTGAGGGATCGGGTACTAAGAGCCATTTCCATTCAACCTCGATGCGGTCACTGCAAAAAGTTAGCCGAGTTTTCTTGCAGAACCGCTGAAATACTGACCCATTCGGAATCACATCGACCAGCACCATCTCCTCATCTGGGCGGTTAGCCACGACAATGCCGGCAAAAACGTCTCCCCTGTAGTATTGCATCTGGCAGATGTCGCCCTCTTTGAGTGCGGAAGCCTTGTCTCTGATGCGAGAATCATCTTCAAGTGCAGCACCATCAACCTTCTTCTCTCGTCTTGCTCGGTGAAATCGGCAGCTGAATTCGAATGCCTGCTCCTTGTATTCAGTACCATCCTCGCCAAACACTGGTACCTCACCGTCCTCCACAAACACTCCTGCTGCAGCAGCACATGTCGCGTGGTAGGCACGAGCACACTTCTTCTGGGAGCACTGGAAGCATGCGCCTCGTTTCGATCGGCAGTACAGGCACTTCAAGTCCATCCTATCCTTGTGGATGCCGGAGACATTATACACAGTATCCTGGCCGTCAAAAGCCTCGATATACGTCTCAGGGAGATATAAGGCACAGGCGCGATGAGCTTTGCGGTTATCATCCGTAGGAAGCAGTTCCATGGACGGGATATCATTTGGACAAAGACAACACGGCGGATCGATCTTACTCTTAATCCGCAGTTTGATCTTCTTGACCTTGATCTTGGTTTCTTTTTCTCCAGGAGCCCGCTTCCTCTTGCGTCCAACCTTGAGTTTGACGTCGTGGCCTCCCGGTGGAGATGGCAACCCCATTGTTTCATCATCCTCATCTTCATCTTCCTCGTCCGTTTCCTCATATTCAGTCTCCTCACCCCGCAATTTGCGTTCGATGGCGGCTACATCGATCCATACACTATCTTGAGCTTGGGCGCATTCGCACTTCTTGGCAATTTTGCCCATCTCTAGCCAGGAATCGAGGGCGAAGTTGACTGCCTCGGCGCAGTTGTAGCCAAGGTTATATCCGGAATGGTATCCATAAGGGTACGTGACAACAAATTCCCCAGGGTATGACACAACCTTGTTGACCCGAATGCCGAAGTTTTGAAGGAGGTGCTGTGGTGAAATGAGGAAAGCTTTGTGACGGAGAAACTGGTCGCAGGCCTTGGCATCTTGCGGCCAAATACTCTTCATAGCTTGTTCAAACCGGCGCGCATCACCTTGTGAGATGCTGTACCACTGCTTCGGTGCACCGAAGTGCAAGTAATTTATACTATACAGATCAACGTCCTCAAGATGCCATGCAAAGGTAGCCTTCCACATGCCAAAGTAAAGGTACGCCGTATTGACACCAGGGACCTTGGTGCCCAGGACGTCGAGAATGTTAGGCAGCTTGGTCAAATTCCAAGTTTCCGTTCGATCATCGAAGAGAGTGCCCATCATGTCGGCTCCATAAAGGGGGGGTGCAAAGGTCAGAGTCTTCCAATAAGACCTCTCTAGCTCCTCGCAGCGCTCCGGTGTATAATCGGAAATGTCCATGCGGTAATCGAAATCCTTGAACGCAGCCTCATCGACGGCTGCAGACCCTTCACGTTTACTATACTTCCGGCGAGCCGATGTAGACTGGGTTTTCGCCCTACCGCCCCTGGTACCACCTCCCATACGGCCAACAGAAGCAGGCTCGTTACCTCTGTCACTCTCGGCTCCTGGGTCATTCTCGACGGTGTCGCGCACCTCGTCGGGGTCTTCTGGCCTTGGCGAGACTGGCGTCATAGGCCGCTCGTCTTGTGCTCGACTGCCCCCCCTATTACGACGAGGCCTTCCTCTCCCGCGCTTCTTGGGCGTAGAGGAGGCGGCAGGCTTCGGAATTGGTACAGCCTTCGAACGTTGAGGCTTCGGCTGGGCTAGGTTGGCACGTCGCTCTCCACGGCGAGCTGGGGGCTGGTGCTCGCTCTGCTCGCAGAGTGTGCGCCATTGCGGAACGTTGTATGATCGGCCGTGGAGAAGATTAACCTGGCGGTAGGTACCATTCGTTCCCATGATCTCCTGCTTGATTGGTTCCCGTATGCGCACATGCTTGACAAGGTCGTCGAGAGGCGGTTGCTTGTCTAGCCACTCCTTGGGCGGAATGATCTTAATGATGCCGGATTTCATGCCATAATCGTTTACTTTGGCCATCTATGTTTAGTCGAGTTAGCCATGGCTCTCGGAGGGGCTGCATTATGGTGAAACGCACAAAACGATTGAAGTCCTTGAACTGATCCATCGTGGGCTTGAAGACGGCGACAGCTCCAGACCAATGATCGGGGAGAACTTCGCCAATGTCTTCTTCCTGTTCTGGTTCCTGCTCTGGGACATTGTTGACCGTGTCCGCTGTCGGCTGTGACTCGTCGGCCTGCTGCGACGGAGGTGCTTCATCCTCCTTGGACGATTGGAGTGGCTGGATCGCATGGGAGGAGAAAGCGACGTCGTCGTCGTCGTCGTCGTCGTCGTCGAGGTCACTGAGTTCGGAATCGGTAGCATCTGACTTTACTGCGTCATTACTATCTGGTGGCGAATGTAGAAATTGTAGCGGTTGCTGATCCTGCGGCTTGCAAGTCTCTGCGCTATCAGGGCCGTCGCGGATGTGGTCCTGAGGAAGTGCTGCTGCTACAGGCGCAACGGCAGAGCCAGGCTCCGACGGTGCGGCGGCGACTTGAGTCGCCATGACTTGAGGGGGCAAAAAGGCGTCCGTGGTCGCTACATGCGACCGACGCTCGGATCGGGAACAGTCAATCGGCAGCTGTAAGATGTGTGTAAAATTCGGCTCCGGCTGTTGTATATCGGAAAAAGTGAGGCCAAGGTGAGGCTCAGCGAATTTAAAAATGGTACAACGTCGGATGAAGAAGTAGGCGCTGCAGTCGCTGCGAGTTGGGGCTGGCTGGGTGGGTGGTTCGAGAATGGGACAGGGAGGCAAGCCAGCGGCAGTAGGTTAGGTAGTGGCCCGATGATGCGGAGAAATGTGATATGTTAGTGCAAGCGCTGCAGGCTTCTAGCAAGGGTGGGTGCAGGGAGGCGTTCAAGTGCGACCCGTGACTTTTAAGACATGCACTCTGTTATATCTACGGTGCGACGGACATGTCGAAAGAAGGGACAAGCTCGAAGTGTGCGAAAGATACGTGATATAAAATAAAATAAAAATATATTAAAAATAAAAATAGCCTCCTTTATCGCTTCTGCTGTGCTTTAGGCTGCTTTCATCGCAGCGAGTCAGTCAGTGTACAGAGTACGGAGTACAGACGTGGGAGGCGCCCAGCGCAAGTTCCCAGTTTGGAAGGGGCGACATGAGCGAAAAGGAATTCTCGTTAGCGAAAATGGTACGTTGCCCCGGCCCTGCCCACTACCCGTATCAAAATATATCGACCCTAGGTACTCCGTTTTTGGCCGTTCGTTTAGGTTCTTTTGGGACGAAAATATTCTCCCATGACTACTACTGTATTAGCCTACAACTGCTTCTTCCACAAAGGAGGAAAGGCCAGGCTATTTGCTATTAATTGCCGACTGCGCCGTAAGAGTCTGCACCTTGATCGCAGCGCATTCCAGTGTCAAACTATGCTAACGACCGAACAAACAAGCGTGGATGTGTTTGCTTCCAGGAGGGGTTATAAAGCCTGACGGATTTGACATTGGTACCTAAGGCATCAAATCTCTGGAACGGGCGGCTCCTACGGTCTAACACCCCTGATTGATTGATAAGATCAAGATCAAGCGCCCACGTGCCAGCGAATCTTATGTGCGTCACTGCTCTCATCCAAAGGGCTGTCACCTTGCATATTACACAATTCCTATTGTGGTAGCTTTTGTGCTCACTTCATATTATCAGATAGCTCTCTATGGGCTCTACGCCTTGGTCTCGGCTCCATTTTCTACATCACTTAGCAATGCATCGTTGGCGCTTTCATTAGCCCACCATTGTCTCCGTAGCTCAAACGTCGAAGTGATACGACCGCAGCCGATTCCACCGAGCTGTGCCATTGGACGAATCTAGAAGCTTTTGAAGCTCGATGTGGCTGCCTTGGTCATCGATTGCATCTTCTTTGCGCCCAAAACCGAGTCGCCTTAATCAGGATCATTCCTGCAACGCTCGTGCCCTCCTTTTGATGATTGTTGAATTGCTCAATATCGACAATTCTTCCTTGAATAGAAAGCAGCGACTCTTTAACGCGCGGCGGCCGGCGGCGTGACAGTCGTGGTAGGTGCCTCGTGAAGGTCGGAAGCATTCCATTCGGAGACGCCATCATGTCGCATCTATACCCGTGGCATGGACAGCCTCTACCATGTTCTCAGAAGCGGTATTAATGACGCACTCCCCAGTTTCTTTCAGATTTCGGTACGTATCCTTGACACGGCCTGGGCGTGGAGAAAACCCGACGACGAAGATGGGTGGGGCTTTGTCGTAGAGCTCATTCATTCTGAGCTGACGAACCAGACAACGGCCAGCTGCAAAGGTCACTCTCCGAGAGCTGCATTTTATCAGATCGATCCCCTGTGGATAAACAGAGTGTTGGCACATTGGTCACCTACTTGCACGATAATGCATACCCAGTTCTCCAGGGAGCATAGTTGACCAGCCTGATTTTGAGCAAACTTGCTCGCAGTACGCTTGACACTCATCAACCATGTATTCAGGAGTCCGTTGGGTGTTGATAACGCACAGTAGATGACATTACGGGGCCAGAATGCAGTAACGCGCACATATATTACCCGATCACTTTGATCTGCAGAGTTGAGTCACTCGCCATATATTCTCCTAGCATGGTATACCGTTACGAGCCATGTCGTCCGCCACAGACAGTACATCAGGTTTAACCTTGCAACTTCTTCATAAATGTTTGCAGCGTCGATGAGTCAACAAACTCCCAAGACTCCTTGATCAGCTTCCCGTCATCCGTCGTCTTGAACACCCACACGTACTCATTCGTATACGGGCCCGAGCCCACAGTTCCCGCCCCCTTGGTGTGAATGACAATGGTGCGCGCCTCCTCGTCGATCAAGAGAGGAAAATCGCCGACCTCGGCAGCCGTGTAGTTCTGCAAGCCGGCCAGGACCTGGCCCAGGAACTTCTTGGTTTCCGCGTTGGACATGCGCAGAGGGATGCCCAGGGACTCTGGGAGGATGGAGTGCACAGCATCGTCGGTCCGGCCGACCGCGTAGTCGGAACCGCGATTGAGGTTTTCAAGCCAGCCCAAGCCGGTTTCTTTAAGGGTTTGTCGAATTTGAGACATGATATGGAAGCTTTTTTCCAAGAAGCTTCTTTGTTGTTGTATGAGGTTTTTCTTTTCTTGGTAATTAGAGGTTGATGAAAATCGAGTGAGACGCAAGAGCAAGAGTGCGGAAAACAGATTGGATTATTCATTAGACTTTATATTTCATTGATCTTCTTGTGTCTTCCGCCGTGGCCTTCCGCGGACAAGTTGTATTCATCATCGCTAGAGATCTATACCTTCGGGGGGCTTATGTCAAAAAACCCGACAGCTCCCCCAGTGTACAAAGTCTATACAATCCACGTTATTCTCCATTATTAATTTATTAACGCCGATGAAGCCTGCAAGTCAGTTTCGGACATTGACACTTTCAAGTGGAAACTTGTTGTTCACTTATTAGTAATGTGTTTTCCCGTTTGTCAAAAATTTGGATTACCTTGACTGAGGTATTTTAAATCCGAGTTGACTTGTCACAATTACAAGGGTTCGTTTGGCTTGTCAGTTATTATGTTTTTATTCCCAACACACTCCCGTCCCTGAACCAAGTATGGACAGCGCCCTGGTGGTGAGAGTACTGACGTAGCTTTTTTTCCCCAATGATTACAGCTGCTAAATTCGCATAGTGCGCCAAAGATGTATATGAGACTGGGCCGTCTCGTCAATCTTTTCTACATCTTTAGTGCTATAGGAACTGTAAAGAAGGCTCAGTAAGGCTCAGTAAGGCTTGTATCTACCGTTTGTCAAGTGCGCAGGGCAAAGTAGAGCTACATATGAACTACCAATTCCCTCCAAAATTCACTTCCAAATGATCTGCCAGTCTGCGCCTCCGTCTTACCTAGAGATCACAAGAGTCCAGTACAGATACGGAACTGCGCAATGTAACCGAGGGGCTGCTCCCCTCTTACCCCCTAATACCCCCCCCCCCCTTTCCCCCCTCTTCTTTCTCCAAAGCTGCACCACCACGTGTTACGGCCGCCTCACACGGACGCGGGCCGTGTCAGCATGGTGGTGTGCTTAGTAGTTCCTGCTGTCCTCCCCTGACAGTAGTTTCTTGGAATTATCTTGGCTGGATCAATCTCTTCTCCAAAAAGAATTTATACGCATCTCACGCGCATGCGCCTAGAAGAAGCTTTGGTTGGGTTTCACCTCCCTCTACTGAAATGGGATTGAAAGGTTTCTTTTCCTCCCTCTTCCTCCCCTTTTTCCCCCCTCCCCATTCATCCGTTTCTCTCGAATCACGCTTATTTTCTTATCTTGTTTGGCTTGTGATTCCGGGGAAGACGGGTTCGAGCAAAAGTTCTGGAAAAGATTCCGAAGCGGGGGTGCCACTGCAGCCACCAGGCAATCTTTAAACAAAAAAAAAAAAAAAAAAGCCCCGCCACTGGCTCTGCGGCCTGTTACTTCTCGTAGCGGGGGTGGTCGTCGTCCAAGACCCTGAGAATCAGAGTACCAACGAGTGAGTCCACGCAGCCGTCGGCGTCGCGTTCCTCCTGGCGTGTTACTTCTTTGGCGTGCGCTTGGTCCGCACCGCCGCTGCCGCTGCCGCTGCCGGCCTGGGAGGCTTCAAGGGGGACGAAAAGAGGGCCGACGTTGTTGTTACCCGTCGTGGAGTGGCGCACGAACGCGTCGGTAGTTGAGGGATCCGGGGGAGCCAGGGCCGCAGGGCGGAGCGGGGATCGTCACCAAGATGAAAAACCTCGACGGGGATGGCTTGAGTTATCATGAGAGCCCCCGCCGGGGAGTGTCAGGGAAAATATGTGAGATGAAATGCAACATTTTCGACTGGGTATTGAATATGAGTAATGACAGGTACGCGGTGGTAGTATAAGATGGTGCTGGATTGGATGTGAGCTAGATGGCGCATGACATATTCTCAATTGGACCCCGTGGTATTTAGTCGTCGTGGCTCTTGTCACATCACCAGAAGAGTGGGTTTTGGATTGAATCGCAAAATGTGTATGATGGATGCTAAGAACTGGGTATTCCACCTGTAAACCTTGATTTCTTTCTATATTCACCTCCTCTTGGGCTTCCCAATGCCGCCATCCGCGGGGCCTCGTCGCTTGTCCTGGCCCAGACCCCTCCTCCCAGCAGCAATACCTCCCTTGCCGCTTCTCCCGCCTCTCTCGCCTCGCCCGCCTCTCATGCCTCCACCTCGCCCGCCGCGTCCGCCACGACCCCTATCCTTGCCGGGGCTCATTCTACTCTTGGCAGCCACGGCATCGTCCTCATCCATCTCGTCATCGTTACCCTTGCGGTTCGAGAACTTGAGCTTGCCGCCGCGGCCGCGCTTGGCGGCGTCCTTGCCCTTGAGAGCGGCAACGTAGGCGCCAACTCCTGAGCCCTCGGCGTTGTCGACATCCATGCCATCGGCACCCTCGTCATCGCTGTCCTTTCCGAGGATAAGCTTGCCGTCGAGATCGACCTTGGCTTTTGACTTTGTTGGTTTCCGCATCTTGACGGGCTTGGTCGAAGAGATATTTGCAAGAGCCTTCTTGTCAAGCAGATCCAGGGGCTCGTCTTCATCCTCGAGAATATATGTCTTGCCTCCCTTCTGTGCCTTCTTGCCCGGCCGAGAAGGAGCATCATCATCAGAACCAGCATCTGATTCCGAGTCACTGCTATACAGCGCTTGGTCGTAAGCGTTCTCGTGTTGACCCTTGCCACCCTCTTCCCCGTCATCGCTGCCTTCCTCACCATCGCCGCCTGCCTTGGCGCCGTCCTTCCTCTTCTTAGCCCGTTCCTTGGTCTTGCGAATGTTGACGAGGAGTTTCTTGTCATCGTCTGGGCAGTTCTTGTGAATATTGTCGTAGCCGAAGCGACGCACCATGCGTTCCAGAATATGCTTGACCTTTGCCTTGAAATGACCCTTGTGCTCATGGCTCCAGACTATGAGGTTGGGCACAAGTGTTGATAGACGGGGCATCATGAGCTCGACGGGCAAACTGATGACACAGATCTTGACGAAACCAAGGCAGCTCTTGACGATTTCCCTGTTGTTGGATGTGAGGAACAGATCCATCGTTTGCACCAAGTCGGAGAGGGTCTGCTCGCTTAGTGAGGAGCGGAACTCGTAGAGGAGTCGACTGATGGCGGTAATTGATGCAGAGATCATGTGAGGCGTGCTACCAGCCAGACCGGCGCTAACCATGGTGAAGTACTCCTCGATGTTGGCCTTGCCGGCCGGGGCGTCAGCAGGCATGTGTGGGACCTTGGTGTTGTCAATAAGAGCGCCATTGGCTTCAATCATGCGGTAGCCCATCTTGACCAGGAGCTCATAAGCCGTTTCGCGAGCACGCTCGTTATTCTCCTTGCAGCAGATGACCACCTCGCTAAGGACAGACGGGATAAAGTGAAGGGAGTCGTCGGGGATAAAGGGAAGCAAAGCGATCAAAGCGGCTAGGCGCTCACGGCGAGCAGGTGCAGACACCTTCTCTGTGCTTGAGATGAACAACTTCTGCAGCTCGGTGCTCCGCTCTTGGATGGCAAGCTTGCCAATATCTGAGCTGGCCAGTCGAGGGATGAGCTTGTAGGCTTTCTTCTGCAGCTGTGGCTCCTCCTGCTTGTAGATGACGACGGACGCGATTTCGAAAAGAGCCGCGAAGCTCTCTCGGGGAAGATATGCGGACATGGTGATGACGAGGTCCATCAGTGTCTGCGCCGTCGAGGGCATGTGGTCCTTGGGCTTCTGGCCCTTATTCTTCTCCTTCGGATCAGAAGCTTTCTCCAACTCGGCTGCAAGCATCTTGCTGACGCGATCAAATGTCTGCATAAGCTCTTCGTTCGGTGTTATGCTGAGGAAGGCGTTGATGGTTTGAAGAATGGGCCCACGGCTTTGAGGAAGGGTCTGGGTATAAACGTTGAAAAGAACAGCAAGCATGTTGCCAGAAAATCTGCTTAGCACCTCCAGATTCTTCTTAGTTGCAGCGCGCGTCATCCTGCTCTGAAGCACCAGGTTCTCCTCCTCATCCTCAATATCCGCAATAGCCTGGTTTGACTCGATGAGCGTCTTCAGCGCTCGGCAGACGTCAAGTCGTAGGTCGGGTTGCTTATATAGAAGATTCGCCAGCATCTCTGCGAAGCCCTGGTCGAAGGCTTCAGGCAGATCTAGGGGTAAGTCGCAGTATCCGGGCAGAACGGACCAGATTTGCTGCACCACCGTCTCGTAAATCTTGACCTCCATGGTCTTCTCAGCGTCTCCGTGATCGATGACCTTCTGGAACATGAGCTGGCTCAGGGGAACCATCTCAGTCTTGAAGTGCTGCAAGTTAGTGTTGCTGGTGTAGTCGCGTAGAATGGGGAACATCCACGCCCGACCAGACTGGCCCTTTGCAGGTCGAACAAGATTAAGGGGAAGAGCAGTCAGCACTGCTTCGGGGCCCATGGCTCGAACAGCCTTGCCAATGACCTCATCAGCTTCCTTCTTGTTCTTGAACTGGGAGTTTTCCCGAATCTCGCCAATAGTCTTTGTGACGTTCATGAGAATTGGATACGCCCTCCACCTGAGCGAGTCGAACATGGCACCCAAAACACTAAACGTTTGGAGCCATGCAGCCTGGTATTGTACGGTCAAGAGAGATTCGGCGATCTTTGCGACCTTGTCCAGGATCTTCTCGTCGTAGATCGAGGGCTCGAGAATGACTTGCTGGGGTACGCAGTTGGCCATGAATGAAACCAAACATTCAGAAGCGGAAATCCTGATGTTCTCAGAGGGCGATTCAAGGAACTGAGACACCAAGGAGAACAGATCAGGCAGTTTCAGGAATGTCTCCTCCGGCTCGACCTGCCCTGAAACATCAAACCCTCTCGACAAGATTGCCAGCCAGGACGGAACCAGTTGTGTATCGTTGGGAGCCGGGCGCAGTTCCGAGATGACCTCCATCAGCCGCGGGAGCTTAGCCGAAGATACTTCGTCAGACATGCCCTCGAAGATGAGCTCAAAAATCTCGAAAGAAGCCATTGTCATGTACTCGTTGCCAGTCTTGGAGATGCCAAGCAGCAGCTCGCACAGGGACTCAATCTTCTTACTTGGCCAACCACCGCTAGCTGCCGCCACCGTCTTCACGAGCTGCAATGAGTGGATCAAGGCAGGATCGTGCGCGGATTCGCCCGACTTCTTGCCCTTCCTTGCGAGCGTGGCCTTGCCAGCCACTTCCTCCAGGCTCTTCATCGCAGTCTGAGCGCACATGTCGGCCGCCGGGTGATCCAGTGACGGACTGGGGGGCGGATTCTTGAGGACCTTCTTGAGCGCATCTTGAGATCGTCGGCGAATCTTGGGCTTCGGGTCCAAGGCAAGGTTCAGAAGGCCAGCGACGGCTCGGCGCGGGCCAATCTGCGCAACTCCGAGCTCCCATGATGCAGAGTCCTGAGCAAGCAGCAGGGACTCGAGGCACCCAATTGACGATCGGAGAAGAATTGCTTCGGCATCTTCTAACATTAGAACCGGAGCAATGAGCGTGAGGATTTGCGTAAATTTTGATCGGAGGAGAGGCTGAGGCGCAAAGGGTGTAACGACGTCGAGGAGGTAAACGACGGGAGTCGCTAGTTCGAGATTGATGTTGCCATCTTTGCTTGCCTCCTGGAGGAGGGCCAGCAGGGCAGCAAAATACCCGGTCGAGTTGGGAGCTGTTCCTTGGTCCTTCAGCGTCGACTCAATGGATTGTAGAACGACGACAGTCTGCCCTTTACATTAGCATCCCATTCATACAACCACCACGGTGTTAGGGGAAGCCATTACCCTCTGCTGGCTCTGCAAGCCAGGAGACTTGATCTTGTCCAATTTCTCAGCCAAAGTCGGCGTGGCCATTGTGCCAATGCTGAAGCTGTAAAAGTGCTTCCTCACATACGACCTTGTTTGGCAGTGCGATGGCCAAAGCACTTGCAAAAAAATCCTCCAAAAAATGCAGGAAAAATCCTTATCTGCCGGCGGGGTGCTGCCGATAAGGTTGTCTCCATATTTCCGTTCAGAGCCCGTCCGAGGCCATTTAATGAACAAAATAGCTTTGAGCAGTAGTCTAGCTATTCAATACCTAGGCCTGTTCAAATTTTTATTTCTCTCCATGCCACACTCCCCCCAATGATGGAAGGAACGAATGTGTGCATTCATGATATTACTTGTAAGCACTTTGTGTGCTAATGAGTTTCCATCACGTCACGTCAAACCCTAGCTATACGATAGGGAAGACTTCTTCTTTAATTTGGCCATTCAATGCCTCGCCGTTCATCATGCCGTGGACGTAACATTCTCCCAATAACATCCACTTCCCCCCGTACAGAGGGCGTAACATATACGGGACTCTTCCACCGTAGAAGACAACCAAGACATCTCCCTCGCGCATCGTGTCCGGTCCTATGACATAGTAGCCCTGGTCAGCAATGGCGAATCTTCTATATCGCGTGACAAGAGTCGCCTCGTGACTCCATTTGAAGGCATCTCCGGCGCGAGCCAGCGATCTCAGTTCTTGAGAAATACCCCCCTCTTTCTCATTGCCCTTGGCGCGCTCAAGGTACGCGGCAGCACTAGAAAGGAACTCCTCCTGGGGAATGTCGTGGTAATTCCTCGTTCGATCTATCCCAATACAGCCATTGGTGAGCGTCTGCGCCAATGCGAAAAAGGCCGACTCGCCCGAAACGTATTTGGCATCGAGGCTGAATTCATCGTGTCCGCAAATTTCCTGCCAAAGGGTCTTGATCGGCCAATTCTTGGATGGTTGGAATTGAAAGGCATTGCCGTGAAATGTCCACCAGTGTTTTTGGACTGTGCCAACCCTGGTGCCGAAGACATGCAGTATCCGCCCCCGCTCATCAATCTTGAGTCTTGACGTGGTGCTCCCTGACGCCCTATGAGGGGTCGAGGGTGATCCGAGGAGATGGAGTGGCAATATCCTCCAGTCCGGTACCCAGGAGGGGAGATTTACCTGCATCTTCCTGGCGCGAGCTGTGCGGCTTGGATGGGCCGTATTGTGACAAGCCGAGAGCAGAATCAAGCAGCTTGCATCCGCCAAGCCGCGGATAGCCACATCTGTGAAGACATCCTCCACGCTTCTCCTATAATCTGGTTTCAGGCCTGCCAGGGCGGGACTGCCCTTATGAATCGAAAAGTGCCCCAAGAAGCCATAAACATGGTCACGGGGATCTTTGGACTGCAGGTGCCGCGCTCGATGCAGCTCGTAGACGAAGTTGCTGCGGTTATGATGATCATCGGTTGCACCATCAGGCTCGACGAAGCGTTGATGGAGGTAGCGGATGTTGGGTGTGAATATCGAAAATTTGGTTCTGAGATAATGGTAATGGACGTTGAGCACGCCGGCTACAAAGGAGAGCTGCTCCCAGTCCACCTGAGATTTACCCCAGAAGAGAGTTGCAGGAGTAGCAGTGCCGATTTCCTGCACGATCCAAAGCCGAGTGAACTGGCGTTCACGCTGTCAGTAAGCGCGTACTGGTGAAGCAATGGAAGAAGGCTTTACCTACCCACGGCTGTTTAGTCAATTTGGACAAGGGCACCCAAGGCTGCTCGCTCTGGCTTCCCAACCCTTCTGAATGGGCTCTCTTGAAAATCTCATGGGCCTCGTCGTCCTCGAAAACATGGTTTAGGTACTTGACCATACCAACAGCCTCTTCAGCAACGCCCTCTTCGTCTCGACCCAGCCATACCAAAACTCTGGCCGCACTCTTGTAAAGGGCGTTCATCAGCGTAACCTGCTGGCTACGTTCGGACACATCGTCCTGATTGATGCATATTTGGTCGGCCCACAGCCTTCGCGGCCTGTCAGGGTCCCGCACGCACGACAGGGCGTCGTGGATACTCCGAGTGAGGGGAAGATACCCCCCATTGTTACATACCAAGGAATTCCGTCTGGCACCTGTGCCCCACACATAGGAAACAGCTTCATATGGTTGTGCCGCAGCCAGGTTCTCAGTGGTAAGCTCCCCAACGAGCGGCTCGTTCCCCTGGCCAGGGTGCAGCGTCAAGATGCGAATAGTGCCGTCATCAGGGAGCCGACTGTACTGGAAGTATTTGCCTGCTCCCAGCGGCACCGTAACTTCAGGCGTTGGAAGTAGGCTGTCCATGAACAAGGGTTTACGTTTACTCGTTGTGCAGAATGGCAAATAGCCGTTTCGTCTTGAGAGACGCGGCGTGAAGCATGGCAGGCTGCGGGGAGCCCAACACCTCATTGCAATGCCATCTCTAACATGTCAGAAGGATTAGATGCATTCGTGTTTAACAAGTGAATATATGGGTTGTGTGTGTTGTTGCCTTTCGGAGGTAAAAGAGTCAGACCGTGGTTCAAAGTGGAGCATCGAAAACCACGCCAGGAGGAGGGGATCGCGTGCCGGAGCATCAACCCGATCCTTTACTCCGTAATAGTTGGTCTGTTGTTGAACTTTTAGGGCGTATACGGCGTAGATTGTATGCCTGTACTACTACAATACGCCCAGGCGACTGACTTGAAGAACAGTGCTCTCCGGGGACCTTAGGGAGTATTACATGCGTGTCGCTTGCGCTTTATGTTGAGATGACAGGGATCTCAAACCCAAAGCAAACAGAAATCCATTCAGAACTTGATTGACAGGTACAGAGGATCGACCCGGTGTCATAGAGGGGAGGCATAGCGATCGCCAACACGATGCAACGTTTTCATCCCCCCCCCCCCCGGCGCGCGCACGGCACCTTGCGCCTATTATACGTATATGTAGCCAGAGGACGCCCTCCTTCTTTCCAATACAAGGCCGTTTTCCGCATTCCTTGTGGGGATACTGGATGCTACTGCACACCACATCCCCAGGTCATGCCTTAGCCTGACAGGGCCTGCGACTTTCCCTTCCTGGAAGGGATTTACCACCCTCGCCAAAAGGTCGAAACATCAGCAAGCCCGAACAATTCGCCATTTGACTCGTGATGGAAGAAGCTAGGGTTGAAAAGCGCAAGAGTGGTAAGATACTAGGCCTGATCGCATTGATGAGGTAGAGGTAGAAGAGATGAATACCAGAGGGATAAGGGGGGTCCCCTCCTCCTCCTCTCTCNNCTTCTTATTCTTCTCTCCTTGACCTTCTTGATCTCCCTTTCAAGATGCAGGTTCTTTCCATGTTGAGCTTGGCTTCCATGGCCCTGGCCGCCCCGGCCGTCACCAGGCGTGCCGAACCGGCCCCTTTGCTCGCCGCCCGCGATATCTCCAGCGCCATCGCCGGCAAGTACATTGTCAAGATGAAGAACTCGGCCGAGATCTCTGCCGCTGCCGAGACCTACAAGGCCCAGCACAGGTACACGTCGAACAAGTTTCGCGGCTTCGCTGCTAAGCTGGACGAGGCTTCCCTCGAGGAGCTCCGCAACCGCTCTGATGTAAGTAATTTTTTATCAAGTTTTATATATGAGAGAGGGAAGATGTCTAATGCATGTGTGTGTGCAGGTCGAGTACATTGAGCAGGATCAGGAGGTCTCCCTGTTTGACCACGTTGCTCAGGATCCTGCCCCTTGGGGTATCTCCCGCGTCTCCCATGAGCAAAAAGGTATCAACACCTTTATCTACGACGAGAGCGCCGGCGAG
>PXOB01000263.1:0-26558 GCA_003012115.1 Trichothecium sympodiale
CCCCCCCCCCCCCCCCGCCCTCTCTTCGCCATTTATACTATAAGTTGCCGTTCTGGGACACTATTGTTTCGCACCACCATATATGTTCCGCATCCCAGCCTTGCCGAGAACTCTAAAGAGAGAGAGAAAAACACATGATACAGAGTATGAAACCTTGGTTGCCACCCAACTGCCTTTTTAGGTTGCGCACTTGTCCCTCCGTCGAATCGGAGTAAAGCAAAGATGGGGGGACGAAAACGCCACAATGGAAAATCACTACGGGGATTTTATAGGTACTGTCATCTCGCCTTCATAAATATACCCGAAAAGGTAAAAAAGACGTTGGTCCTGTGTTGGTACCTTGAGACCCTGAAGATCACGCGGTCGCGGTCGCTTGCCGCGTGAGACATGCAAGGGGGTTTTGTTATATACCCATTTAGGAACACTTCTTTTTTTATAAATCAACCCATGATCCTGCCGTCACAGTCCCCAAACATTATCTACCACATGCCATTCTGGGAAAAAAAAAACCACAACCCAAAAGCTCCGGGGAGGAGGAAAAGTTGGCTCGAGACCTCGAGTTGCATTCGAGCAAACGGCGAATCCGAATGACCGACTGATCGCATTTCTTGACCGCGCATCATTTTTATGGAGTTTTGGATACCGCATTTTGGCACGTGAGTTAACATTTTGTGACGTTACTCGGAGCGGATGTGAGAGCCACCCAGCTTGGGTCCTTGTCTCTTGATCCAGGATCGGGGCATATATGTAGACCTAGTTGTTTTACTAGTATGCCACGCGAGTCGACGTAATTTCAAGGCAACTTCCGAGATCTACAGTCCCGTCGCAAGGGCTGAGGCCGAAGACGATCTAAGACACGCATTTTCGGAAAAGACTCTGTCGCTGATCATCACATATATGTATCCTACAGCTCAACGTACATCACTAAGAAATGTTCATCTGCAAAATTATATGCTGAGCATCAAAATCAACTTAAAGACATGATAAAGTTCTTTCCCAAGCCGCTGAGCTTTCGCCTCAGTGCATCTCACTCTGGTCAGCGAGAGGCATCAGATGCTTGGACGCCAAGGAGCCAAGCCTCGAGCACATGCATGGAGCCATCACTTGCACGAGGAAAATTGAAACCTGGCATAGGGGGTTCGTATGATTCGATATTCCAGAGGAAGCTCGACGTGATGGCGGTTCGGGAATGTCCATCATCAAGAGTCACGCAAACCAGACTTGTCGACGCTGCCATGCGTTGTAGTAGCAAATGTATAAATAATGAGAGCAAGTCAGAGAATTAAAACTTGTGTATAGGCTTTACATGTCATCCCTGTTACAGTCCAAGATGATTCGTCTAGCCACCTTGTTGTACATCACGGCAACCTTTGCCTTTCCCGACCGGAACGAGACCCAAGATGCTTGCTATCTAAATGTCGCCCATGAAACTTGGGACCGAACAGTGCTTATGCCAGCACTCGAACAAAATCGGTCATCACCCAGTATAGCCACCAGCCGCCGGCCAATCATCACCCTTGGCAACATCACGCAGACTGCCCTTCCAACCGCCGCCGGCCGACGACTGTCTGGTCCGCAGCTGGGCAACTTTCCTGACCCAACACTGATCTGGGGCGATGGCTCGTGAGTCCATGTTCCTGTCAAGCTACAGTATTGAATCGATATTGAACTAACATCTCCCTTTAAAGATGGAAAGCGTACAGCACGAGCAGCAACAGGAAAGGTGTGCCCGTGGCCACTTCTGATGATGGCTTTACCTACAGCCTCACGACGTTTGATGCCCTGCCCAACCGAGGCCCCTGGGTTGACCCCAAAGACCAGGCCATCTGGGCACCGGATGTAATCAAGAACGTAAGGGCTACAACTAGGCATCAGACAAGGCATTTTTCGTGTCTAGGGAAATACTGATGAGCGACAGGATAATGGAACATATGTCATGTACTACACGGCTCGTCGAGCAGGCGGGAAGCACTGCATCGGGGCAGCCACCTCCAAAACCGCCATAGGCCCCTTCACCCCCCAATCCAAGCCCCTAATCTGCGACGACAAAAACGGCGGCGTCATCGACCCAGCCGGCTACGACGACGGCACTCAACGGTGGATAATGTGGAAGGTCGACGGCAACAGCCTCGGCGGCGCGACAACCTGCCAGCCCGGCCGCCCGACGGGCAAATACTACCACCCGACGCCCATAAAGATCCAGAAGGTAATCCGGGACGGCCTCACGCTCCTCGGCGAAGCGAAGACGATACTCGACCACGTGGGCGCGGCCAACGACGGCGTCGTCGAGGCCCCGTCCATATACAAGGTTCCCGGCGGGGACTTTGTCCTCTTCTACAGCGCGCACTGCTTCGCGAGCGACGACTACGACGTCGAGTACGCCTGGTCCAAGACCGTCGACGGGCGGTACGGCGACCGCGGGGTGCTCTTCCGGACGGCCGACAAGATCGGCATCTACGGGCCCGGGCACGCCGACGTGGACGACAACGGCGTCAACATGGTTTTTCACGGGCGCACACGTCCGGGGCAGGGCGGACGGGGGGAGCGCGTCTTGTACAGCGCCGCTCTCACGTTTGACGGGCGGAGGATTACCTACTAATCTGCCGAAGTCAACCTGCCACGGGTTGTGCTTGTACATAGGGGGTTGCTTGGGATGCGCTTGGAATGTGCTGTCCATAGAAATAGACCTGTATATAGTTTATGGTTCTTTTAGATTCAAGACATTGGTTTTATATAGATGCAAACCAGAAACTGTCTTGTAGTATACATCTTGCTCAAGCAAGCGTACAACAGTCATGTGTCAAGTCCATTATTGTCTATTGGTCTTACAAACATGTATACAAACATGGTCACTGTTTTTGCAGAGTATTCAGAGAATCTTCAGTGCATAATTATACTCGAACGGTTCAAGTATCCGGGTTTAGTCCATCTCGCAATCATCAGTGTATTCAAGGGGTTTAAAAGGGTCATGGCCTATAGAATAGAGGCTCTACGCCGATGGCCCGGCAGCTAGAACGAGGTCTACCAAGTCAACTGTTGGCAAACAAGTATTGGCAAAAGTTCTGGTCGCCATCTGGAAACGTTAAAGCATCGCTGCACGTTAGTGTAGGGTGCAGACGACAGGTTACGTACAGATGTCTCTTAGGGTAAACGAGTCATGGCATAACTGAAAAGCACAAATGACAAGTGATTATTCCGCAATCCCCTTGATGGCCGCAAGGATCATCCTAACCCTCACGCCGCCGGCCTAACAGATTGCTCTGGGTGGGGAACGCTCAGCCTGGGACTAACACAATTCTCCGTAAATTCACCAATCAGCCCCCTTGTTTCGCGTAGTTACATACCATGGATTTGGCCGAACGGGTTCTTATACAGATCCAATGGGGACTCTTTCCGGAATAGGACTACGGCTTGTCGAAGTGTCAAACTCGCTTGTCCAAATTTCGGGCACCCTCCGGAACTGCCAAGATGGCCCCAGACGACTCCTTTGCTGTAAGGCTCTCCCAAGTCCGTTGATCGTCCAGTCCCTGCAGAGAAGGCTATGATTTTTTCTTCACCGTTTAAACAGGGGTTGCTAACTTGCGGTACAGAGTATCACAAGGCTATAGCTATATTATCCGGCGAGGGGTCCTTTTTTCAGCTGCGATAACGAAGGATCGGGGGCGGAGGAGCAAACTCAGCAAACACCAGAAGGCTTTCAAGTTTCATGAATGCATCGCCACGATCCAATGTTTCGTCAAATGGCCCTGCACCAAGTGGGAAATCGCCGATAGATTTGCCAAGCCACCCGGTTGCAAAAAATACCGACCCATTGAAAGTCGAAATATGTGTGTAGATGGGTCGGCGTTTTTTGCAACCGACTAACAGCCAAAGTCCTTTCCCCCCATTGAGCTGTCAGCACTATTAGCTTCTTGTTATACATAATAAGCATAAGTCCCCAGTTCTCGCGAGTCGGAGTTTTAGTCATTACAACTTCAGACCGCCCACTTTCCTTCTTGACTCTTTCCCTATATCCATTCAATAAAGAATCTTCAACTACAGAGTATACGGAGTAGTATTCAAGCGCACCCCGACACTAATATGCACCACGGCTGAAGACCATCATCCTAGCTGAGCCTCCCGACTTGTTGCCCGTGCATGGGACAAACCTGGATGATGCAAATGCAGGCATCTTGAAACAAGAAAAAGAAGAAAAATAGAAGCATCTCGGGCCTTTTGCGCACATGAGAGTACACATGGGTGGTGTCATGGGCGAAGGCTCGGCCTTTAGGCGCAACTTGGTTGTTGTGCTCTGCGCCGCCGCCTTGTTGATATCATTCACCACTTTCCTACTGAGTTCAGTAAGTTCTCATTTTTCCATTCCATGGAGTTATATCCTTTTTCTGACTCGTGTGAAGCGCTTCAACACACCGTATATACCAACCTGCAAATACTCCGACTCCCACTCGAGGCTGCCGGAAGAAAAGGCCGGCAAGACATCAAAGGTCCATTTCCTCCTGCCGGCGAGCAACGTCAAGGCACCACTCTGCGCCGCGGCTGCCTCCGCGCTCGTGAACCGATACCCCATCCCGACCGTCGTTGGCTACAAAGGGGAGGGAGAGTTTGACGCGCACAAGGCGCACATCGCCAAGCTGCGCGTCATATCCCGGTACCTGCACAAGTTCGAAAAGGACGAGGAGGACGACCTCGTGCTCGTCGTCGACGGCTTCGACGTCCTGGCCCAGGCGCCGGCCGAGCACATGATTGAGCAGTATTTCAAGCTCATGCGGACGGCGGACGAGAAGCTCGCCGACAACCACGGCATTACGGTCGAGGAGGCCCATCGTCGTGGTTACAGACAAACCATCCTCTGGGGCACCGACAAGGGATGCTTCCCGATGAGGATGGACGAGCCGCAGTGCTGGCTGATCCCGGACTCGGACCTCCCGCGGTACGTCTTCGGCCCGCAGACCGGCCGGGGCGACCACCCGTTCAGCGACTCGAAATTCCTCAACTCGGGGACGGTGATTGGTCCGCTGGGCGACCTCAGGGACCTCATGGACGGCGTGCTCCAGCTCATCGACGACGTCTGGGACAAGGACGACAAGTATCGCAACTCGGACCAGCTCTACATGTCCAAGGCGTACGCCCGGCAGGAGTACCACCGCATCATGAACCGCACCGACGGCCTCTTCAGCGACCCCGAGGGCAGGAAACTCCCCGACGAGAACAAGTACACGAACCGCCGGGCCGAGTACCACATCACCGTAGACTTCGACTCGACCTTTACCCAGACGCAGTGCCACAACGAAAAATTCATCCGCAGGCTGCAGTACAAGGAGCTCGAGCACAAGGCATACGTGGGCACAGACTTTTTCGAGGAAGGGGACAAGTTCAAGCCCTACCGGATCCAGATGCCCTCGTCCCTCTCCCTGTCCATGAAGCGTCTCTGGGACTCGATACCCGGCGAAGATCCCGATGTAAAAAAGGACGGCGACGACAAGATGAGCGCGGAGGAGTGGCTCAAGTCGCTAGAGATTGGCACCAACGTCGCCACAAAGAAGCAGTACGCCTTTTACCACAACACCTGCAACAAGGACCACTTTGTCGACAGGCACAAGGAGTCGTGGTACTTTCGCTACATCAAGCCCCTCCTCCGCGCCTCCGCTCTGGCCAACAAGGCGGGACAGGCCATTACCGCGAAACCCGTCGACGGGCGCAGCTGGATGCCGGCAGGGCAGTATCCGAGCGAGGAGGAAGGTTTCAACGACGAGTTTGGCGGCGTTTTTACCGATCACGAGGGCGAAGAGTTTGTCCCCTTTTCCGAGTTTTGCAAGGACTCGCTTTCTGAGGTTTTGGGGTAAAACGTATCTCGGGGCGTTTTTACGGTCGCATTTAAAGAGTTACGGGGCTAGCATGAATCATAAGCGCATAGAATTGATATTTTATGAAAAGGAGCATATATAATAACATGTACGATTTGTCAACAGATGTTTCTCGTGCGTTCAACCGTTTGCGGTCATCAACTAATTGCATCTGTAACATTTCCACATGTCCATCTTACTTTTTACTTCTTCGTCTTTATTATTATCGTTTTCTTCTTTCTTTTCCAAAGTACGCACCAATAGAAGCCTGCTAGTGATGTCACCCAACGAGACGTGGTATACACGTCAAACACGCCCTTCGACGACAACATGTACGCCCTTGGAAAGACGAAATATAAGAATATCAGAACGAGATAATACTTGCTTAATCTAGCATACATCATTAAAGCATTCAGGATATTAGTTGCCTTGTCAGAACATTTACACCATTTGTATAACTTTAAGATGTCTTCCCAGCACACAGACCCTACAACCCTCACACAGACCTTTGAGCACTCAAGCCCAACCCATTCCTTCACCATAAGATGGCGCTCCCTCGGCCCGCGAGACGCGCCCCCAATAATCTTCGTCCATGGAACCCCCTGGTCGTCCAGAGTCTGGAAAGACCTCGCCATCCCCCTCTCCCGCAAGTTCCGCGTCTACCTATTCGACAGGCCCGGCTTTGGGTCGTCGCCGCCGGAACAAAAACTCCAAGCCGATGCCCCTCCCTCCTCGGATCCCGTGTCAGAGTACGACGGCGACCTGGCGCGGCAGTCCAGCTCCTTTGCCGCCCTGTTTGACCTCTGGCGGCAGGACTGGGACGGCCGGAAGCCTCACGTCGTGGCCCACGACAACGCCGGGCTGCTGAGCCTGCGGGCGCACCTCCTCCACGGGTGCGCCTACGCGAGCCTCTGCCTCGTCGACGTCGTAGCCATCGGGCCCTTTGGCATGTCACTGTTCAAGGTCGTCGCCGAGGACCCGGACAAGTTTGAGCGGCTCCCGGACGCGGCCGTCGAGGGCATACTCGAGAGCTACATCAGGGATGCCGCGCACAGGGAGCTGCCCCGTGAGGTGGTGAGCATGCTTAAAGCCCCCTGGCTGAGGGACGGTGGCAAGGCCGCGTTCGTCCGGCAGCTCTGCCAGGCAAACTGGCGGAACACGGACGACGTCCAGGGGCGGTATCATGAGGTGGGGGAGAACATGCCGGTTAAAGTCATCTGGGGCGCCCAGGACAGCTGGATCCCGGTTGAGACGGCCGCGAGGCTCGGGGAGGCGCTCGGTGCCAGGGAGGTCGTGGTCATTGAGGAGGCTGGACATCTCGTCATGTACGACCAGGGGACGCAGCTTGGCGTCGAGGTTGGGCAATGGCTGGCGGAGAATCAGTAATACAAGCGTCTTTGTACGGAGTATATGTTGAAGATGGAACTCATATACCAGCTAATGGCGAACATATACTTGCTTCATTGAATCGAGTTTGAATTTTGTAATGATTAAGCTGGAGCATGCTGAATGAGGTCTATCTCAAAACTTGAACAAGAAAAAAAAAAGGACCCCTCTAATAGACGCCAAAAATGCTGAAGCCAGGTCTAATCTAGCCCTCTTCTTCTTCTGCCCATTTATAAGTTTGTTGGCAAGATATTGTATACAAAGGACCGACCGTGAAGCGAGACCCCAAGGCGGCTTTGCTGCAGTAAAGCAAAACAAAGAGACACGCTCATATTTCTTTCTTGCTCTCACTCATTTGCCACGGATTCCACGTCGCAAGTGTTGTATCCGAACATTTATCCCCTCCTTTCTGACTATCTCAACTTTCGTCGATGTCGCAGTAGAGTTGAATCGCATTCATTCAAGAGGGCGGAATCGAAATTTCGATTTTTTTTGTCGGACTCATAAGCCCTGTTGGCTAGAGATGATGATGAAAGCTCTTACGCTTTGGGAGAGCCAGACACGCCGAGGCGCTGAAGAATACCATCGCGGAACCCCCTCCTCGACCCGGGATCCATCTCGTTGGCCATGTCCTTGACCGCCGACAGCACCTTGACATGCTCCTTCTTCAGCTCCTCGAACGAGTTGTCAAGCTGGATGTGCCAGGGGTAGAGGACAAAGACTTGAAACCCGAGGGCCGACGAGGCCACGGCAAAGTTGGTCATGGAGACGAGGCGCGTGATTATCATTTTGTCGGCGAGTAACAGACGTCGATCGTTTCGTTATGTGAGTTGTGTGAGGGAGGATGCAGGACGGATTTATTTGCGTCGTCGGTTGTTGTTGTTATTGTTGTTTGCTTTCACTTTAACGGTGTGATGCAATGCGACGCAATCCGCAATCCTCTCACGCTCACAAGATAGTTTATAAAGAGAGGGAGGGGTTGATAGAAAAAAAATTAAGTAAGAAATAAGAATAAAAATGAAACTAAAAACAAAGGAAAGAAAGAAACGAGATTAGAGCAAAGTTAAAAGGAAAATGGTAAGAGAAAAAGTGCCTTGTGCACCCAGTTTTACTTGGGCATGTGTGTGTCTGGTATTGTGGACTTTTTGGGCCGAGAACCAAACCTATGGCGTAATAATCAGACCACCAGAAAAGTTCACATGGCCCAAAACGGCAGCCAGGGTTGTTCCCAGTGAAATCTAGAGCACTCGATTCGATGTTGAAGGGGTGTGTGTGCCTGTGTTTCCATCGCATTCTTTTGAGAATTTTCACAATTGCGATATCGGTAGTAATTAATATGCATATGGTCGCGTGCCACGTGGTTTTGCCAGTTGCGAGAAAAGTTGTCTTGGACCTGTCACGCTTGAGACAATGTACATAGAAACAGGGGGGGGGGGGGGTTGTCGGTCAAGTATATACGGCGACTCCGTACGGAGTACTTTTGCGCAAAAGTGCTGTGTATCAACACCGCTAATGCTTGTTGAAAAGAAGAAGAGACAAACAAGTCATCAAGCGTTCATGTTGATTTTGACTGCGCCGCAAGCAGCCATCCATCACTATCACTTGCTTATTGGCGCCTGACGTCCAGCGCGAGGCCCTTCCATTAGCTAAGGACCTGCCAACAGGAATTCGCATGGATCGTCTCCATGCATGCCGGTACGGTATTTGCCCGACTATTCCCGGGGGTGGCAACATCCTAGTCCAGACAGCCGAAATGCACCGGTCGGGGTATCCGATTCAGGGAGGGAGGGGGCTTAGCATGTGATGACAAGGTCGTGGTATTATGGCAACACGTTCCAACGCAGCTAAAAGAATGTCGACGTGTTATCGTCTCTCCATGAGTGGATTGGAGTAGAAAATTCAAGCTCATATTAGTGTTGACTGTCGGGCCTTATTAGCTCAAGGTTGAAGACCAAGGTCAAGACCAAGGTTAGGACTAAAGTAGGCGAAACCAAAGCAGACACAAATGTCTGCATATACAAACAAGGCTACATTATTCGCAGTGGAATTCTCGACTGCTATACAAGGATCTCATAGAGCGCAACTGCCACTGCAACCTTCGACTGAGCCAATCCTCGGCTCTCCAGCGAAAACCTGCAAAACCCCCATCTGAAACTTGAGGAAAAGGTTGGCAATCAGCCGTTGAAGAAACCCATCTAGTCCAAGCGTATGGATCCCGCCCTTTTCTTTTACCATTCTGATGATTCCATCAACATGCCGTCTAGAGCTGCCCACATGACCGATCCATAACTTATTACCTTGTGTTAGCCAAAAAACGCAGCCAATGAGGAGTAAAAAAATGAAAAGAAATTAAAAAAAAAATAAAGAAAGAAAGAAAAAAGGTTGGAATCATTCTTCATACCTCATCATAAGCCATCGTCAAGACCTGCGCAATCATCGCATCGCTAATACCCTGTGCGCTGAGAGAGGCAGAATCCGTGGCCGAGTGGATGCACAACAGCTTATACTGCAACGCAAGCCTGGCGTACTGCACATGCTGCTGCCGCCCCTGCTGGTACTTGGAGGCCAAGTCACGGCACGCGGCCAGCAGCACCGAATCGAGGAGGCCTGGATCGGAAAGCGCCAGAGGCACGAATGATCCGGCCACCTGCTCTACGTAATACCCCGAGGTGTCATGGCAGCGAATGAGCGGAGCAACAGCCGTCACATCTGAATTTTAATAAGTCATTTCGCATCAAACTTGTTTCCCACTAAGGAAGTATCCGGTCCAAAAACTTACAATGATGGAGGAGGAAACCCTCAACTGGCTTGAGAGGTCTGGTAAAGCACGTAAAAGGGTCCCTCGGGGCCGAGGACAGCATCTCTTGAGGATGTACTATTATACTCGGAGAAGGCTTACCCAACGCCCTGCGGCCTTTCTCCTCCTCTGACCGAGATAGTTTTTCATGGCATGTTCGTTGAGACGCCTGGGCCCGCCGAGATGCCGAGTGACCGGCCCGGGCGGCTCTGGAACGGACAAGGCGCCTCCGCTGCCGCTGCTGGACGGTGGAGCCTTCGACTCCGGTCTGCAGGACGAATTCGAGCACAGCCATTAGCACGAAGAAGGCGTTTTAGTATGCCCTTGAGTAGTAGTCGTCGAACAAACATAACCTTGCATTTTCCAAAATAGGTAAATGCAAGCCATACTTATTCTTACCAGTAATCACTTGGTCTTGGGCTGAGCGGAGATAACGGAGAATGTCAACTTTGTCAACTCCAGACCCTTGCATTG
Organism: Trichothecium sympodiale; assembly: GCA_003012115.1. Taxonomy (NCBI): domain Eukaryota; kingdom Fungi; phylum Ascomycota; class Sordariomycetes; order Hypocreales; genus Trichothecium; species Trichothecium sympodiale. The sequence continues at coordinate 10,501 of PXOB01000263.1, forward strand.
TCCTAATCAGGCAACGCTCAATGTCCAAACATCTAGTACCCTGGAGAAAAGGTAGTTGAGGTATCTCATGATAGTTGCACGCTTACCAACGATGGGGTTTGTAATTTTTCATCGTGTTATGTCCGCGAGATTCGTCTTATATAGCTGTAGCTTACAGTATAAAGCTTACCGTTGCTGTCAACTTATGACGATGTTGTTGCGTTCATCAATGTCAGTTCTCTCACAAACAGTGCCTTTTACTTGTTCAACATGACCGGCACAATTGTCCTTACTGCAGCCAACGGCACTCTGGCCCTCGAGTGTGTCCGTGACATATTGACCAACTACCCCCAATACACTGTCTTGGGGACAGTACGCAATGAATCACCAGACGCAGACGTCAACACCGCCCGCCTGCTCAAAATCGCCGACGAGTGCCGCAGCAACAAACTAATTATCCGACAGCTCTACCTGGGCCGCCTGGCAGACGTCAACCGCTTCATCGCCGAGACGTCGGACAAGATCACCACCGGCCAGCTGCCCCGGATCTCGGCTATCATCTGCAACGCCACGACCCTGTCCCTCGACGCCGGGCAAAAGTTCACGCCCGACGGCTACGAGGCCTCCTTTCAGGTCTCCCATCTGTCGCACTACCTCTTGGTCCTCAAGCTGCTCGGCAGCATGGAAACCAAGGCCGGCCGGGTCGTCATGCTCGGGTCCATGACCCACTACCCGGAGCTGAGGAACCCGATATCCAAGTACCGCCCGGAGTTGCCCGCCGACATTGAGAATCTGATCAAGCCCGCGCCGGACCAGCCTGGGGACGAGCACGATAGGGGTCAGCAGCGGTACGGCACGGCCAAGTTGACCAATGTCATTTTCATGAATGATTTGAATAAAAGGATTCAATCGGTATGCAAGTCCTCTCATGTATTACATCGCGCAAGTCTAACTCGTTGATAAAGGACCCGAAGCTGTCGGCGGTGACCGTCACGGCAGTCGACCCCGGGGGTCTGCCGGCCTCCAGGTCGCAAGCCGTGCAGAAAAGACCAATCAGGTGCCTCATGGCCGTGCTCAACTTCTCCATGCCCGTCCTGAAGCATTTCATGACCGTAATGAGACCCACCCAGGAAGCGGCGCGCGATGTCGTTGCCGTTAGCCTCGATCTAAAGTACGACGGCCAACGGGGCTACTTTGTTGGCCGCGAGCGTGGGGTTGATGCCCAGTTGGCTCGGGATCCCGAGGCTCAAAAGAGGCTTTGGGCGGCGTGTTGGAAATGGGCGGGGCTCACTTCTTCAGACACCGTGTTGAAGGACATCGGGGTCTAGACGATGTCACCCCTGGAAACTTGATTCAGTAGTAAGTGAGGATTCTTAGGCTACTCTTTGACTACTCTAAGATGAGGTTGTGACTTGCACATCTGCGATTGCGTATGGAGATTTTTTTTTTTTTCTTTTTTTTTTTTTTTTTTTTTTTTACTGCTCTCCGGTTTGAATTAGGGTTTGATATAGTATTCCACGTTTTAAGCTACAAAACCTAATTAGGAAACAAATATTCAACAACGGGCCGCCGTTACTACTCTTTATAGACACATATCCCTTTACTGTACAACGGGGGACAAACCTAAAAGCGCCATCACTAGGTCCTGTGTAACATTGCCGAAGGCGTTGACAGAACTATTTATTCAAACATTACCATCTAGACTGCTCAACTGCAAATCGACTAGAAGATATCATCTTGGCGTTTAATAAAAAAGGTCGCACATATGCCCCCGTCGCTGTCAACCACGGCAGGTCATTGTGTGCTGGCTTGGTAAACATGGGCTCATAATCGTCATCATTGAGCGATCGCAGCTATCCGACGCAGGCAAGGTAGATGATAGACAACCCAGGCTCCTGCAAAGAATAGTATAAAACAATGCACAAGAAACAGTGTCAAATTTTGAGGATCGTGTGCTATAGCCCTGCTAAAGGGCTACTTGGTTCACATAGAATCACACGCACGGTGATAAAGGTGACATTCCTCTGGAAAGTAAATCCATGATGCGGCGCCGCGACAGTCACCACATCGCTTGATTAATTAAAGTGCCTGTTGGAGGAACAAGAAAGTGGACGACAAATCCATATATACTTTCGTTTCCAGGGTGCTTGGACGTGCCGAACGTGGTCGAGAGTCGGAGCTGAACCTCAAGTCCTTGGTGTGCAGAACAAGTGCATCTACATGAACCACAGAAGCCAACTTCAGAATGTCATTGCCTCTAACGGCTCAGACAACGTCGAGAGGCTCCGTCAGATCTGATGGCATCATAAACCAACGCACGACTTCCAGCTTCCACAGCCAGACAACTCAAGCTTGATCGTTCCCCAATGCCAAAGCCGAAATACTTTTCTACTTCTGGATAATATTTGGACTCACTCGAGCGTACTGGAGCACAGCTTTAGGTCAAGCTTTGGACTTTTACGTAGCTTGGATTTTCCCAGCGATTCCTTGATTGGTATTAATAAGAGAACGTTCTACCTAGTCCCCCACCTTCTGTTTATGATATATGGTGGATGTTGGCTGTCATTCATGCGATGGGAGTCGGCAATACCGGCTATCGCTCCGACCCCGCGTAAACACCCACCAGGCGGGGTATATTAATGGCTAGCTACATCGAAGAGAACCCCGGAAAAGAGCGCAATATACGACGCAGTCGAACAATACTCTGCTCTACTATTACATTTGATGAACATCTGGATCTAATTAACATGGCGGAGCAAACCCAATTCACCATCGTCCAAGCCGACGGCCTTTATCCCGTGAGTCAACCTACTGCCTCGGCTGATTTCAAACGGGATGCTAATCATGCGGCACACGGGCAGGATGATTCAGTTGAACAAGCCATTCTCAATGAGAATTTGGACGCTTCGAAGAAGATTGAATATATCCAACTAGACCTTTTCCCAACGGGGACCGCCTTTCCAAAGCCGTGGACCGAAGTTCCACAAGCCATCAGGGATAGAGTCGATGGCATCTTGGTACTGAAAATGTACTTTACAGCCGAGGACCTCGCGCTTTTCCCTAACCTGAAAGTGTAATTATTCATACTGATATTTGCCCTGACTTTAAAGAGCACAAGGCTGATCTTTCTTAGCATTGTCAGAATGGGCGTTGGCTATGATCGCCTAGATCGGACTGCGCTGGCTGCACGAGGGGTGACTGTGTGCAACGTACCCGGTTAGTTGAGATAACAATTGACACGTTAATAGACTAGAATACGATCAACTAATTTATATGTACAGACTACGGCACGGCTGAGATTGCGGACCACGCCTTGGCTCTTGCGTTGACGTTGCGGCGAGGCATCCTATTTCATCACGACCGCCAGCGCTCGCCCTACGTCGAGCCATGGATGGTGGTCGACACACCACTCGTAAGACGCGTCAGCGGAGCAACCTACGGCGTCCTCGGTCTCGGAAGAATAGGCACCGCAGCTGCCCTGCGAGCCAAAGCATTTGGATGGCGAGTCCTGTTCTACGACCCGTACACGCCCAACGGATTCGACAAGACGTACGGCATCGAGAGGGTCAAGACCATCGAGGACCTCTTCCGCCAAAGCACCACTCTAAGTATTCACTGCTCCTGCACCCGCGAGACGAGGAACATAATCGGGTGGGAACTGCTGAGCCTCATGCCGCAGGGGTCGATACTGGTCAACACCGCCCGAGGCGAGGTGCTGCAGCTCGAGGCTGTCGAGAGGGCCCTGAGGGAGGGCATATTGGCCGGCGCCGGCTTGGACGTCATACCCGAGGAGCCGATTGACGAGAGCAGGGTTCCGCCGCTGATTCAGGCCTACAGAAAGAACGAGCCGTGGTTGCTCGGGAGGCTTGTTCTCACCTGCCACACTGCCTTTTACAGCCCAGAGAGCTTTGAGGAAATCAGGACCAAGAGCGTCGAAACTATGCGGAGGACCTTGATAGACGGCGAGAATTACAATGTCATCCTGCCAACAACATTATAAAAGCTGGCGTTTGACATTTCATATTTTCAAGCATCGTTTCATGTACAAGAAAAGAAAGTCTGACATCGAGGTTTCCAATTCATACTCTTAGAGGTTAGAAGTCGTGGGTTATTCTACAGATGCTCGAACAAATGTTGACTCGAGCGTTTGAACCAAGAGCCTTTCGTTATGGGCTACTGACGAATATCACACAGTAAAGAGGTTATATGCGCAACATTGTTTATTGGCAGATGAGTTATGGCTGCAACAGCTGTCACATTCAAGTGAATATTGAATTTGTGTCTGTGATTGCTACAAGTTGCTGAACTAAGTATATGAGATAAGATATAAAACTGCCACCACGCCCCAAGAGGAGTAGGAACCCGGCCTTGACCATTGGGGGTTTTGGGGACTACATTACTCGTTGTAGCGTCATGGCCAGCGCAACTTCCCCTCACACGTCCACTTTCCCCCAAGGTCTCTCCACATCCCCGTGTCCCCCGGCTCTTATTCTTTCGAGCACGGAGTACCTTGTCGGAATTGATCCCAATCAATATTACTTGCCGGAACACGTTGTAAGAAAGGTTCCCAAGCGAAGAGCTTGGAGGTGCTTTGGCAAGACAGCTATCGTCGTTGACTTGTATTAATGTCGAGAACCAGGCTGACACCTCAACAGGTATTCTCCGCCAGCTCTGGGGTCGTTGGCAGTGCGGGTATTGCATGCTCACATGTTGCTGAGATGCCAAATCAGAGACTCCGAACACGTACAGCTTCGATTGCTCTGATGGGTTCTTTCAGCGTCTGGCTGGCTTTTAACCACACCCTACCAACGGTGCTCAAGGTCTGTGGTGTAAATGCTGGATATCCGCCAGTCATCATAGCGAGTATTATCCGTTCTAAACCTAACTTTTACTGTCACAGTCTCGGGGGTTGCAGGTATTATTTCCTGCATGATTAGTTATTTCGTCCTCCCTTAGATCACCTATTGCACACTCGCCGAGAGGGACGACATGTTTGAGGACAAGGTGCTGCCCCGCAAGTTGCAGAGGCGCACCACTCAGGTGCAGCTCTTCCTTAAAGGGAAGGAAGACATCAAACACATTGAAAGGAAGGAACATTAGCTATGCAGGCTTTTCAGGATGATAGAAAACACTGGTAAGTATTCATCGTTTACTACACTGAATATCAGAAACTCGACCACTATACGGAGTACAGCCGCTCGAATACGAATATTCAGAGTGCACATATAATCCTGGCACCACAGTTGGTTTCCTTTTATTATTGTGTAAAAATCGAAAACAAAACAAATGCTCATACAACATCATACAATTTTGGTTTATTGTATCCGGCCTAAGAAATTCCCATGTAGAGCAATCTTGATACTCTTTCTATCAAGGTACGTTTGTTGTAATATGCCAAGGAAACGATCTCTCGGTCCAAGTTGGGGTAAATGTCTTCGGGCCGACTTCGCACCAAGGCGGCAATTGGGATCGGTACTTATGCACATTACCCAATTTTCGCATATAGTTATAAGATGAAGCTAGAATAAATCAACAGCTACCACGTAAATAGTCAAACTCACCAATCCTGGTCACACAATGAAAGCGGCAAAAATGAATCTCACACCACTGCTCACACTCGAAGCCGCATTCGCCCTGGCTGGCGCCCAGGACTTCAGTGCCAAAGCAGAGAAATGCGCAAATCTCGCAAACAACCTCAACCTCGCCAACACAACAGTCTGGTTCTCGGAAACGGTAAACGCAAACACCAACATTTCCTTCCCGGACAACCACCCCACCTGCGGGAGGCCCTCGCAGCCAGTCGACGTGGACCTATGCCGCGTGGCCGCGCTGACGGTAACGTCGTCGTCGCCGCCGAGCAACATCAGCCTCGAAGCGTGGCTGCCGCTAGACTGGAATGGCCGGTTCTTGAGCACCGGCAACGGGGGGCTGAGCGGGTGCATCCAGTACGAGGACATGGCGTATGGCGCCTCGCAGGGGTTCGCGACCGTCGGAGCCAACAACGGGCATAACGGGACGTCCGGGGAGCCGTTCTTCAACAACCCCGGTGTTGTGGAGGATTTCGTCTATCGATCTGTGCACCTGGGGACAGTCCTGGGCAAGGAAATCTCGAGGTCCTTTTACGACAGGGACTATAGCAAGTCGTACTATCTCGGCTGCTCTACCGGCGGAAGGCAGGGTTTTAAGGAAGCTCAGGATTTCCCCGAGGACTTTGACGGCATCGTGGCCGGTGCTCCTGCGTTTGCTTTCAACAACCTGCAATCTTGGAGCGGGAGCTTTTACACCAAAACTGGTCCGCCAGGCTCGCCGTCTTACCTCAACCAAGGTCAGTGGGCAATGGTGGCCCAGGATGTGCTGGACCAATGCGACGAGCTGGACGGGTATGCGGACGGCATCATTGAAGATCCCAATCTTTGTCAGTACCGACCCGAGGCGCTGCTATGTGGCAGCCAAGGCGGCGACAGCTGCCTGACCGGCGAACAAGTCCAGACGGTCCGGTCCATATTCTCGGACCTGCACGGCGAGGACGGAACCTTCATCTACCCTCGCCTGCAGCCAGGCGGCTACCCAGGCGCCCTCGGCTCCGGGAACCCCTTTCCGTATTCGACCGAATGGTTCCGCTACGTCGTATACAGCGACCCGTCCTGGGACCCCGCGACGCTCGGCCCGGAGGACTACGCCGCGTCGAGCAGCCTCGATCCATTCGAAGTGGAAACCTGGAAAGGCGATCTTTCCAGAGTACGAGACCGCGGGGCCAAGATCTTGCACTACCATGGGCTGGAGGACCCCGCCATCAGCAGCGACAACTCGCAGCGCTACTACGACCACGTCGCGCGCACCATGAATCTTAGGAGCAGCGAGATGGACGACTTTTACCGGTTGTTCCGCGTGTCGGGCATGGGACACTGCTCCGGAGGATCGGGCGCGTGGCGCATCGGCAACAACCTCGCTTCCCTCGCCGGTCTCGAGCCGGAGGAGAATGTGTTGTGGGCAATCGTGAGATGGGTCGAGGAAGGTGTTGCGCCAGATTTCATCCTGGGTCATGGCTCTGAGACAAATGCAACGGCAATCTCTCGGCGGCACTGTCGGTACCCGTTTAGAGGGCGGTACTCGGGGGAAGGAGATCCAACCGAGCCTGATAGTTGGGAATGTGTATAATCAACCAGCAAGATGTATAGATATGGATGATATCAAGCAAGCAATCAAGTCACCATATTTGACGTAGGCCAAACGTTGTGAAGGGAGAAGACTATTTATATCTCGCTTTTGGTTATACCCACACACTCACGTCGCTCCCCGACAGCCTAATATTAGATGGAGAATCCGTGACGGGTAGCGGGGTAATGCGCGGAGATGTGACAGACGAGAAAACATATCGACCGGTCCAATCAAGAAGCGAGGCAGTTCATTCATCATTCATTACCTAGATATTATCACCTCGATAATCTCCGTTCCGCATGTCAAGAGCTCAATCCATTTCATTTGCTACCTATATTCTTCAAGGTTTGGCCAACCACTATATAGCATCCCCCTACGCCACTGACGGCTCGAGTCCCAGAGCCATGAGTTGTTGAAGCTCAATGCCTTCTCATTCTCACCTTGGGACAGTGAGTCGAGATGTGTAAATTTCACATGACTGCCCTGTCTACGGCGGACTATATCGCAAACTGCGTCAAAACGCAATTCTCATACAAAATGACCACTAGGTCTACCCTATGACTCCGCACACCTCCTTATTAAAGGAATAAGTCACTATAATTTCATAACCTAACTATTTTAGGCTAGTCTAACTAGCTATCGCGGCCGACTAAAGCCACAGGGCCCGACCAACCAAAGCCATAGGGCCCGAAACTTAAATTTATAATAATTAGGCGCTGTAATTCTAGTAGTCGGGCCCTATAGCTTTAGTCGGGTTGGTCGGGTCCTATAGCTTTAATAAAAAAAAAGAAGAAGTTAGAAGGTTAGGAGAGAAATCGGGCTATATACTATGCTTCTAATAGGGCGTACCTATATAATGAATAGTTATGACTATTGAGGTAATTAACTACGCTAAAGGCATAATTCTTAGGCGTAAGCCTAGTAAAAATGGGGTTTTGACGCAGTTTGCGATATAGTCCGCCGTACCTGTCCTTGTCTTGTTGCACTTATGACGTAGTGGCGCTTTGTTGGCGGTAGATGTGTGTGATATCCGTTTGCGGGGTAATGTAGTAAAAGGGTTATTTCAGCTGCAATGCCTAGAACCAAGTCCCGAGTGTTCCGCGCAACCTTGAATCTTCACCAAAATACAAGGAGACATCTCTTCAAGTTAATCACCAAGCAGCCTTTCTCACTGTTATCTAAATAAGTCCCCGAATCAAGCCTTGAGCGGCGGAACATGTCACTTTGATTTCGTCGCGCTGCAATGGGGGAACACATTCATCACATTAATCATTCGTCGCTTGCAACAAGCTCCACGGGTAGCGACATTCTCACCCCGCCCACCGTATCCGAACCCACGACTGCTGTAGAGGACTGGCTACGGTCCTCGCAAGAGACCTTGAAGATGCCCGGCAGTCGCACGGACGCCCAGAGCCTCGACGTCGACCGCATCGTCCGGAACGCGGAGCCCTTTGCCGGCGAAACGTACCTCATCATCGCCAAGGACCTGGATCAGGCGCTGACGTGCCACAACGGGAACCTCCACCTGGGCAACAGCGTCAGCGAGGGCAAGCACTGCCAGTGGCGCTGCGCCTCCAAGAATGGCTTCTACGGGTTCCAAAACGTCGCGGAGGGGGGGTTTCTAGGGCACGACATTTGGTGGAACTTTTGCGCCAGGGCGCGCCAGCACAGGGGCTGGGAGTACTTTAAGACGGAGAAGAGGCCTTGCGGGGGGCACTGCCTTCAGGCGTTGCATTGGTGGTGGCAGTTTTGGTACGTCTCGGCTCGGAAGAATGGCAGCGGTCTATTTTGCAAGGAGTCTGATGGGACCGTCTGGGAGTTTGTCAAGGTGGAGGGTCCTAAGCGAAAATAAGTTGGATTGTTGGTTTAACATGTTGAAATTTGTTATTATGGAGTTTTCTATGGATGGGGAGTGCAAATGCTATGCCACAATAAGTTGCGATTTTCGGTTATCTCAAGAGACGTGTTTTTCGAAGCTTCTAATATATGACGGACGAATATGCTACGTAGACTTTACTTTACAGAGTATAGTAAATCATAAATCGTCTCTTAATATGGGCTCTTTCATAGCTGCCATAGATTGGCAGCCCTAAAGTGTAGGTGTTTATCTACTTCATACATCCCGTCATGCTAACTAATGACTAACTTTGTCCTCCATATCATCTACAGAAAGGCCTTTGCGGCAATGCTCGCCGAGGACAGCACAGTCCCTATGGCGCTGATGATCCCCAGCTTGGGAGGGCAAAACCTAAATCCAATCAGCCTTGCAACTATCAAGTTTCAGGAAGGGTTACTTACTCTACCGACGAAACCTGGATGAACCCGATCCAAAACATCCACCGAGAGATCCAGAGAAGCAGTGTCATCAAGAACATGAGCGTATACAGCCCTGATAGATTTACTTGGGACATGCCATAGGATGCCCTTCGAGTTCTCAGCGTTCCATACGTCGAACGACGTCTCCCAGTCAGTGGTTCCGCTTCCGGACACCTGGTCGAGGTGTTACAAAGACTGGGCGAAGTCACTTGCTCACTCTTGCGCCAATCCGGCGCACCAGCTGCGTCGGCCTCGGCGGACCAGACGCGAAGAGCCGTCACCGAATGAGCAGACCAAGGGACGATGATAGCGAGCCACAGCAGAGCTCCCGCGTACATGAGCGAGACGGAATGCCCGTCATCGGCATCCATCAGACCTCCAAAGATGTGCCAGAGGCCGTATCCGACCGTACGGAGCATGTAATACAGACAGGAAGCCTGCAGCACCATCTCGGCAGTCAGAAAAGACGCGGCCGAGGAAAAGTCCATGAGCTCAATCTTGTGAACCCCCGTGACAAAAATAGCGAGCCAGCCGAGCTGAGGCATCGTGCACCAGAGGAGCATCATCTGCAGAGCCGGCGTATCTTCATACCCAAGCGTATCCTTGACGATCAGCCCGATCAAAAAGTTTGCGAAGAGTTGGGGGACGGCGATCAAGATTCCCTTGGCGAACCAGTTGGACCAGTGCGTATCGAGCGAGAGGATAGCAGCGACCAACCGAGTCCCCTTCCCCTGACTGACAATCACAGCCAGCAGAGTTGCCACGTTGAGGAGGGCGATGCTAGCCACCTTCCACTTGTTCGAGATGCACCTTTCCGATCCGTCTGGTTTCATGTGCCATTTCCACGGAATCTTTTCCCGACGCGAGGGAACAGTCAGCCGAGGCCAATCGTCGGGCAGACCGTGCCAGCCCTGCACCTCGCCGCAGGTGCCGTGAAGCCATTTGACAAACTCAATCCTGTGCTCAAACGTGCGGAATGAATGTTGGTAGGCGTCGTAGCTGATCTTGTGGCAGACGCAAGCCCTGTCTATCGCGGGACTGAACTGGCAATAGCCATCAGCGTCAGGATCGCAAGCCTCGGTTGCGCAATGAACAGCAAGGTCGGTCACATCCCTTGGCAGATCTGTGATACACGACGGCCATCTCCAGGCTGCAGGATTGACGTGCGCAAACCCCATCAACTTGAGCGACTCCTTCCAATCGCGCGGTAGTGATTCATCACCACAAGTGGCGTTTATCCACATTCTCTCCTGCGTCAAGTACAAATCGCCATGGCCATACTTTACGCAGGGTTCCTGCTCTAGATCCATGGTAAAGAAGCTGCAAAAGCACTCCCTCTCAAAGTACTCGCCGTCGTCGATGCTCGCCCCCGCAAGATCGTACCCGACAGTGTCCATCGCGAGAGAGACTAGGGATTTCAAAGACGGTCTGTATTCCCAAGGACGACCGACGTTTCCGAGGTGCTCGGTGACTCCGGTAAAGGAACATGAGCCCATGATTTGTCTCAAAGTCTCGGATGATGCGTTGGAGACGCCGGTCCTCAGACATGTCGGCGCGCGGTAAAACACCTTCCAAGGTGCGTAGCCATCAACCAGAGAGGCAGGGGACAGCGCTTCCAGCTCGTTCGCGTCGCCGACGTCTACGAGCCACGTTCGACCGGTGACGCTCCGGATCCAGTGGTACAGCTGCGCCTTGGCCAGGATCGACCGGCTGCAGTACGGGACGTACTCCTTGATGGCTTCGGGGGAGAATTCGTAGCTGAGGCAGCTCAGCTGGGTGAGCCACTGCTGGTGGGTGCATATGACTCCAAAGTGAGAGGTGCAGCGCTTTCTGGTGCATTCGGTCATGTAGCTCAACCATTTCGTCTGATCCTGCTGAGCGATGCATTGCGGCATGGGAATCAGGTCTTCGGGGTTGACCCAGCCCCCGTAGTTGCGCTGGATGGTTGGAGCATCATCTGCTTGATCAGAAGGGTAAAGCGATGTTCCGCTAGCGTCTGTCGAGAGTAATGGCGGGGCAACCTTCGTAGCCGCCGTGGTGAGGGCAAAGGATAAAAGTAAATATAGTAATATGAAGATCTCCATCTTGATCATCGATGGTGCTGCTGCAAAAGCTCGGAGTATAGTGTTGAAGTGCTCGCAGACCATGCTATAGCACCGTGTCGCTCTGCTGTTGAGGTGCGGGGAGAGAATGAATGGTTGCTCAATGATGACGTGAGGGATGCACTTTGTTTGCTCGTGTCACAGCAGCAAAGGCCGACTGTCTCAGCGGCTACAGCAAGCAATGCGTTGGCCGTTTATTAAAGCTGGTGTTGCCTTGTGTGGATCCACGAGGGCGATTTCATAGGCTGCATTCACCCTGTATTTTATAAAGCAGCCGTTGAGCATAGCTTACTATCTGAGTCATACGGCGGTTCTGCCCCAGGTAGACTCAAACGTTATTATTAAGCAAAGCTACGTAGCAGCTTTACGAATGCAGTATCTAAGAGTAGAAATATACCTATTAGATTTACTTTTCTTATAGGATATTTTATTATTATATAATAGTAATAAGGAAGAGTAATTAATTAATTTTAAAATTATTATTAATAAAAATAATTATTAATTAAGCTAACTTTAAAGCTTATTACTATATTTAAGCTAGAAATATAATAATTCTTTTTAAGATAAAGTATATAAAGTATATCTAAAAGTATAATTAGAAAAAGCTTTTACTTATAGTAATATAATAAAATAAGCCTTTAGTAAGGCTATTAGAAGTCTTTTAGAAAGCGCCTTTTTATATAAAGGGTATAAAAAAAATAAGCTTATTATAAATATCTTTAAAAAGTTTTCGAAAAGCTTTTAGAAAGTCTTTATAAAGCTTTTAAAAAGTCTTTAAAGAACTTTTAAATAAAAATATAGCTTAAATATAATTAATAAAAAATTTAAATATAAAAAAAATAAATTAAACTTATATTAAAGTAATAATAATACTATAAAAATATATATTTAATTATTTATTAATATTACTATTACTTTAACTTTATTATATAATTTTTTTAATTTAAATATATTTATTAAAATATACTTATTATAAAATATATAATAATAATATTTATAATTTTTAAAATCCTTTTTTATATAAATTATTATATAATAAATAATTTTTTTTTTTAAATTCTTTTACTTTTTCTTTATTTTTTATATATATTAAGATTATTATATTTATTATTATAATATTTCTTTTATTATTTAATCTTCTTTTAAATCTTTATTAGCTTATTAATAAAAAGGATTTACTTTTTATAAGATAATATATTTATTAATAAGAAATAACTTAATAAATTAATTATTAAATACTTTTAATATTATAATAAGTTTAATATTTATAAAATTATTTATTTTCCCCTTTCTTTTTATATTAATATAATATTAACCTTAATATAATTAATTTAAGCTATTTTATTTATTATTTTATTACTTTATTATAATAAATAATTAATTAACTATATTAATATACTTAAAGGAAGCTAAAGCCTTTTAAGTTTATTATACTTAACTCCTTAACTTCTTTCGATAAATAATCTTTTAATAAACTACTTAAGCTTCGTTTAATACTTATTTCCTTATAATATTAATTTAAAAAAGCTTCTTAAGCTTATTAAAGCTTATAGAAAGAAAGAATCTATAAAAAGGAAATATTATATAAAATAATATATTAGTAATAAGCTTTTATAAATATTAATATTATCTTAATTAATATTAATATTATAATCTATAGTATTTATATTTATAGTATTTTAAATACCTAGCTCTTTATTAGCTTAATAAGTAAATTAATCTTTTTATTATCTTTTTCTCACTCTTACCCCCCTTTAAGATAATAAATAAAATTATTTTATATACCCTTTATATTATATTCTATATTTACTTACTTAATATAATATAAATATTAGCTTTTATTTCTATTATATAAAATATATTAATAATAAAGATTTAAATAAAAAGCTTTAAGTTTATTTATAGTATTTTTATTTATTACTATACTTTAGCTTCCTTAACTATAATAAAGAAGCTTAAATATATTATAATACTTACTTTAAGATAGAATTAGCTTTTTAATATAAAACTTAAGGAAAAAGTTAGCTTTTTTCCCCTAGTAATATAAATAGCTTTAAAATATCTTAGTTAATAATTTAATTAAAATTAACTCTTTTAATTAATTTCTTATTATAATAATATCGAATTCTATTAGATTTTAATAATATAAATAAAAATCTTTAATTAGATCTTAAGCTAGTTTATATTATAAATATCCCTTTTTAAAAGGATTTAAATAAACTTACTTTACTTACCTAAGATTTTAAATATATTAATTACTAGAAAAATACTATAAGTAATTAAATAATAAAATTATATATTTATTATTATATTAAATAGTTTAATTAAGATCTTTATAATAATATTTACTAGAATTATAGAAATTAAAATTATAATAAATTACTTAAAGAGTTATATTTCTTTAGCTTTTAAAATACTTTTAATTTTAATTATATTTTTAAATATCTTCCTAAGCTTATATAAGTAAAAGAAATATTAATTATATAAATATATATATATATATATTTAAGTTTTTTAATATAAAGGGTAATACTATAAAAATATTATAATTATATTATTAACTTTTTTAAAAATATAAGAAGTATATACTTATAATTACTTTTTTTATTATTAGACTTAGATATTATTATCTCATACCTTATTAATAGTATTATATAACTTTATATAGCTTATTAATTCTATTACTAATTCTAAATCTATTAATATTATATTTATATATAATTATAATTCCTTAAAGCTAATTATTCTAATTATTATAATATTATACTTAATAATATTTAAGCTAGCTCTTACTTAATAATAATATATCTTTTTAAGTTTTTAATAAATTTAAAAATAATATTTATATTAAAGATTATATTATTAATAAAGACTTTCTTAATAAAAATAGTTTTAATAATTTTATAATACTTAATCTTATTATTAATTCATTAAAGCTAGATTAACTTTATATTATTATTAAAAATATATTTCTTACTATTAGCTTTAATATCTTAATATATAAGGTATAGCTTTATATATAAATATTTAATATATATTTAACTTTTATTAATAAGTTTAATTAATCTTAACTTTTCTTATTTTTTAATGCTTTTTTTTATTAAATAAAAAGATTATATATAGCCTTATATTTAATTTATTAAATATAATTAATATATTAATTATATAATAAAGTAATATAATAAATAATTTATTTATTATTTTTATTTTTATTATATTATATTTAATACTTTAATATAAAATTAAATTAATTTTTATAATTCTTTTTATATTAAGTAATTTAGTTTTATTTTAAAACTATTTAATCTAGCTAATTCTTAATAAGCCTTTACATAAGATATTTTAAAGTCTTATATGCTTTTTAATTCTATTATTTATTATTCTAAAAATATAAAAAATACTTATTTTTTTTAAAGTATAAAGTAATAAGGTCTCGAGGCTATAATATAAAGGTTAACGTACTTTAATACCTTTATTATATTTTTAATAGCTAGTATATATTAAAATAGCTTATACTATTATGTACTATACTATAATAAATAAAAAAAAGCTAAAGCTTAATATAAGTATATTATTTTAATAATTAATGTGAAAAAAATAGTTTTTATATTATAGCTTATTACTTTTACTTTTATTTTATTACTTATTTTAAATATATGCTTAAGTTAAAGTTTAAAGTAATTAATTATTAATATTAATATAAATAGTAAATATAAAGTAATATATATATAAAAGCTATTTTAAGTTAATAAATCCCTTTTAATATAATTAATAATAAATATCCTATAAGTTAATTTTACTTAATTTTAAAGTAATATTATAATAGTAATAAAATTTATTCTAATTACTAAAAGTATTGTATTAATTAGAATTAGTAATCTTTTAGTTAATATTAATAATTAACTTATTGTTTTTATTATTATTAAGAATATTAATAAAATATAATAATATAAATACTTTAATACTTACTATATATAAAAGTATTATATTAGCCTTTTTAATACTTTAAGTAATAATAAGTCTTATAAATTCTATTATTTAAGAATAATATACTTAAATCTTATTATTATTAATACTTTTAATAAATAATATTAAATAGTTAATAATATTTATAATAACTTTATTTTAAATAACTTTACTTATATAATTTCTATTAGCTAGCTAGCTAAGTATAATATTAGCTTTTATATTTCTATATATATTATTATTAATTATATATTTAAATATTACTTTAAGGTAAAGATTAAAATTAAAAACTATAATAATATTATTAAAGCTATCTTACTTAAGGTTAATAATATATAAGTTTTAATTAATTTTATTATTTAATTTATAAATAAATTAATAATTAAAAAAGATTAGTCTATTATAAAAATAAATTACTTATTACTTAATTTACCTTTATAATATAATATTTATATCTTTTAAAGTATAAACTATTAGCTTTTTAATTAATAATTCTAATTAAATATTCTTAAAGAAATTAAACTTTACTTAATTTAA
>PXOB01000264.1:0-29513 GCA_003012115.1 Trichothecium sympodiale
TCTTCTTCTTCTTCTTTTTGGATTGACCCTTTATTGGTGGCTTTCATGTATGCTCGAATGTGCAGGCGCGCGCTTGTCGATAACATGCGGCCCGGTGGCACCTACTCCAATGCAACATCGAACCAACAGCCAAAACGACGGGCGCTTATTCCTTGGCGGGGCTTTCACATCATGTCAGCCCGCAAGGCTTTCTCAACTTGACCAACAACCTCATCATCCATCAACTTGACCCCGAATAATTAAGGAAGAAAGAAATACATAACAAGATATATTTAGCATTCTCCCTTCCATTCTTTGTACCTTTTACTCATATTGACGACAATCGTATCGCTACCTCATTTTCTCTACGCTGCTACTTAGTGGAAATCGCCATCAAGCAAAGATGACATGACTTCACCTACATCCGAAAGGACTCCCATGACAGATGGCCCAGCGACCTGGGAAAAGATCATCACAGATGAAATCGAGGAGCCTCTGAGCCCAAACACGTTCATGGACAAAGTGGACTTTGCGGTTTTACGCATCAATACGTGAACTGCTGAGACTGAAAGACGAAGAGCTCACAATGGCAGCCGCTGAAAAAGTGGCGCAACAAGTTCACAAATACTATCACGAGGCATATGCCGATGAGGAAGACAAAGGCTACTATTTTCGACGGGCAGACGACCACGGTTCCGAACAGGCGACTGACCCAGTTTGCCTCTACTCGTGGTAGGTGGCGCTACTCTTTCCTCCGACGGATCCTAGGCATACTGCGCTGTCCAACTTCATCGCTGCTTTCAAGAATACAGCATCTGATAGTTTCGATGCAGAGGTGAATGGCACTTTATAATTGTTCAAAATGTTGAGATTCTCGAAGCTAACGTCGTCAAGAACCCATGGGTTAGCTTCGATCAAAGCGCTCTTGAAGATGTCGCAAAAGACTTCTTCGACAAGTACTATTGTAAGTTGATTGCATACAAACAATAACCACTCACACACCAGGGATACTGACCACAAAATCTATAGTCACCGCCTCATCTGGTACCATGCGTTCCGAGAAGAATCTAAAGGACGAATGTGATCTAATAGTCCGATCATCGGCGTTTCGGGCCAAGCTCTTGAACCTGGGCGTCCTCGCTCCATCGGAGTGCATCTGGGCCTTTGATAATCTGCACGAGTATCTCGACTACGAGATCGAGGCAGAAACAGCAGCAGTAGCATCAGGGAATATCGCCCGCAGCGCTTGCGCCATGGCGGCTGCGCAGTATATCATCTTCTCCGGCGACGTTTTGGCCAGCCAGGCCAGGGATGCTGCGTGTATCCTTGATCCGCCGGTCGACGAGGGCGTGTGGAAGGGCTGGGCTTTGGTGTTTGAGCGCGTGGCTAGATCGGCGGTTGGTGATGGCGCGTGGGATGTAAGGGGGGACGCGGCGAGAGCCTACGAGAGGATGGTAGAGCTGTGGCCAGATTCGGTGGGCGAGGAAAAGCAATCAAGATGAGGGAGATGGGAACATGTATGCCATAATCGGCGTAACAAAGACGGGCTTTGGCGGGATTATCTATTTTACAATCTATATAGGGGTCGTGATCGTATAACTTCTCTTCTCCGGGAAAATCCGTAGGCAGCTTTACTAGCTATGCCAGCCCATTCCTCTTATCCCAGCGCCTCGAGCCGCTTAACTGTTAGGACATCAGTCCTAGGAGGGGTAAAGCCAAGGTGAGAGGAAACGTTCACGGGATACGTAGAAAGATAGCTAGATAAAGCTATGAAATAGCTACTAGTGTGCTCTAGATCAGGGAAATCACCGCTAAGCAATTGATCAGGAGGTTAATATAAAAGCCGTAGCCGCAGTTTCCCTTTAAAATTAAAAAATCATACCTACTTTTTCTAACCTAACTTAACCTACTAGTTATACGACGCGACGCATTTATGAAGTCGGCTTTTGCCGCGACACTTGGTCTCATGGGCATTATTTATTTATTAATTTTATGCATCTGATAAGAAGAAGCTCTGTCGAATAGCCTGAAACCCAAACGAAATGGATTGACGGTTATTATGATATCTTCGAGTGTCAGCTGGTGCCGTGTCCGGACCTTCGTCCGGCGCCACGCGTCAAGCCCGTCTGCCTATGACTCTTTGACCTAATCTCGGGTGGTGTGTCTTTTCCTACCAAATTCACTAGGAAGAAGACCTCCTAGGTAAGAATCTCGTTTATGTTTTAACTGTCTGTGTGGCTGGTACATGGACACGTGATTAATCATCTCATCAGCCACATCTCAGCCACTGATCTTTTATGCGCAATTCCAATACTCCCATTCGAACAAGGCAGTAAGTGGTGTTCGATCTTTTCCATCCTCTTCTATGCCTATTCCAGTAGCCTCAACAAAACCACACGTAAACCTTCATGGGGAAAACCGTGTGCAAAGCGTGTCTGATGTGTTGTTATCGTACAGTCTCTCTCTATCCAGCGGTAGCTTGCCCAACCGGTGTGATGGTCTCTCTCTGTACGTCTGAATCTGCCTCCTTCTAGTGGTTGGTCCTCTCGAGGCAGCAGGCTCATCATCACCCAGTCACCAGGGATTTCTAGGGCAAGCAAGGTCCTCCCTGTTCCTGTCTTTGTGCGACTGATTCTTGTGTGAGTGTGTCTGCCTCGTCTTCTCCTTCCACTTATCTGCGGTCCCGCGATCTTGTGCAGTCTCCCGGTCTATGGTCTCTTGGCCTTCTGTGGCTCTCTCTCCGACGAGCCCCTCTCTGCACTCCTTCGGGTGGCCGCCTGTCTTATTGTGCGTCAGGTTTTGCGGATCTTGCGTTGCTTCTGCGAATATCACGTGACCTGATGGGCGTCTCGTGGAGTCGTTGGTGGCTGCATCGTGTTTTCTCCCACTTGATGTGTGTCTCACGGCTTGTGAGTCGCAACATCACAGTTCTTGCCGCTTCCTCGACTTCCACTGGCTAATAGACTCCTAGGGCTTTGCTGAAACGCTCGAAGTCAATGTGTGGCAGCGCTTTTGTCACTCCGTCTGCGACTTGCTCGTATGTTGGCTTGTACTAGACGTCGATCTCCCCGGTTGCTCGTTTTTCTCGGACGAAGTGCACGTCGATCTCGATATGCTTTATACGGGCGTGGAACTTAGGGTACTTTGACAGAGCGATTGCTCCTTGGTTGTCGCTGTAGATGATGGTCGACAGGTTGTTGTCCTGGGCGCCGAGTTCACTTAACAACCGGCGCAGCCAGATTGCTTCTTTCGTCGCCTGTGTCTGAGCTCTGTACTCTGCCTCGCTCCTCATCCCAGACGGCTTCGGCGACTGCCAAATGTTCGACTAGCCCATGAGCACCATCGCCCGCGCCGGCTACACTGTGACCACATTTGACATGCCAGGAGGTGACGGCGCAGAAGCTGGCGAGCTACGTCATCACCATCGCCGACACACTGGGCATAGGTGAAGAGGCCTCGTTCTGCGGCTCCAGCGCGGGAGCCGCGACGGTCCAGGGACGGGCTGATGTTTGCGGAAAAGATGTACATGACCTCGTCGATGACGAAGGCTGCGGTGATTCTGCTGTTGCCTTGAAAATTCAATGACCCTGCGGCTTGATGAGACATGTTGGGCTGATGTTATTGGGAAGATGTGTGTGTGTGAGTGAGTTTTATCTTGGGACTTTGTTATTGTTGCTGTTGTTGCTGAAGAAGAAGAGATACAAGTTCCCTAGCAAGGAATCTCTTGCTCTCCTTTATACTTGGAGAAATCTCCTACGGAAGTAAGCCAACCAACCAGTCTTTACCTCGGTTGGTGACATATTGTGTATACGTTTACAAAGCGAGTTCCAACTTCAAAAGAGGTAACTGACTGACTTGATCCGACTACTGCGTGATGGTCAATGAAATAGGAAAATAATCGACTGCAAGCTGAAAGCTGAGCTGCGAAGCTAAAAAATTACATGTTGTGGTTCTATCAGTGTCTTGACTCTTCTTGCCAATGGGATAGTAGCTTTTTGCAGTATTAATAGTGCCATTGGCCCTGAAAATGCCCCAGAAGAGGCTTGCTAATAGCTTGCTCATAGGACAGTAGCTTTTTGCTAAATGGATAGCAATAGTTAGTGCCAACGCTGGAAATGCAGTCTTGTCAAATAGAGCTGGCGAAACGTAGTACAGAAACGGCCCGGGGAGGGTGCTGGGGATGTTAGCGCTGACGTCTAATACTTGTTCTTTGCCGTGACTTCCTTATTAGCCAATGCGCTATTATATGAACACACACACACACACACACGCACACACATATTTACTATTTACTGGAATGTGTGGTTGGTTAATGATCATCGGGCTGTCGACCCCGTAGTGCACCTGTGCAACACAATGCACCTACATCCTCACCCTCACTATACGACTGTTTTCTCTTATTGACCAAAGTTCTGCGTGCATGGCTTCTAGCCATATGTCCCATCTGGGACTCGCTTTTCCTTGGCGGATGGTTTTCGGCTCGTTCTACTCAGTTTCTCGTGCAGTGAGGCCTAGGTTCGTGCAGAGAAGGTTGAGCTCTGGGTGCTGCCGTAGCTCCTTTGCGGCCAGAGCGTAACGACCGTTTTTCTTCGGTACCTCATAGTCTGAGAGGTATCTCGGCAGTTCACCCTTGTTTTAACGCTGGGAGACGCGCAGGTCCTGGTGTTCAATCGTGGCGACTGGTCGTGGCAGTGGTGCAGTTGCCCAGGCGCTCTGGGATGGTCTTGCTTCATCCTCTCGCGGCTCGGCTGCCGACGCGGTCACGTGACCACGTACCATACGCGACTCGGTTTCGCCTTGCCCTGGATCTGCCTGTGCAGTGGTGGTGGTGCCGGTCTCTGAGGCCGTTGGCGTCAGCTCATCTCGTCCTGCGGTTGGCGGTGCGTGGTCGCTGTCCGACGCGTGGTCCGGGGCGTGAGTGCCTATTGGGGGTGTGACGCTGCTTAGAGTGCCTGTTGGCGCGCTGGTTGGAGGACTGGTGCTCGGGTTGTAGCTCGAGGTTGAGCGTGGCTGAGCTGCCGCCTTTTTCATTGGTGGTTGGGTGAAGTCGACGATGGGGGACCCGGCGGGCTGCTGCTTTGGCAGGGCTTCTATTCTTTTAGCTTCTCTCGCTGGCCGGGATGGTCTGCGGTTCTCCGGAGGGGATCAAGGAGCGACTGCACACCCATAGCGTTAAGAAAGGGACCTATCCCCTTGAATCACTCTATACAGACATCGCGGGTCCGCTCTACCCCGAAATCAACGGAGAATGCTATTGGGTCATCTTCGTCGACGACTTCATGTCGTTTGTGTGGAAGAAAGCAATGAAACATGAGTCCGTATTCTTCTAGGCTCTCCAAGAGCTGCTCAGGCAAGAAGAGCGGCGGGAAAGACGGTGCAAGTCACTCCACCTCGACCAAGCAGGAGAGAATACAGCCCAGGTCGTCTGGGACTTCTGCCGAGAAAAAGCAATAATAATATCCACAACAGACCCCGAACAGCACTAGGAGAACGGCCTGGCCGAGGCACTCATTCGCGTCGCAACCGGGAGGACGACCAATGATGCTAGCAGACGGGATACCAGCCAAACTCTGGTCGTACATCCAGGGGGCGGTGACGCACACACGAAACAGGTGCCCAAGCCGACAGCAGAAAAAGATGCCCTACGAGGCGTGGTGGGGAGAGAAACCATAGCACAGCGCTCGCAGACCTCGTGGGCTTCCTGCCATGTAAGGTGGTTCAGCCGTCGGTGCCACAGCTCGAGACCAGGGTCAGTAATAGAGAGTGCCGAGAAGACGTCCTTCATTATCTTAGGCTGGTCCATCACGTAGATGTTTGACACTTTTCTCGCGGTGAGAATAATTCTCCCGTCCTTTTCCGCGATAGCCTTGTCTCCGTTCTCGCCGAATGTGATCCGGACCCCGCGCTCTACCAGTCAGGAAACCGAGACTAGGTTGGCGCCAATTTCTGGGCTGTAGAGTGCGTCTGCGTCTGTGAGGGAAACATTTCGAGGGCCCTGTGGCGTGGTGCACACCATTGTGTACGTCCGTCTTCCTGCTGGCTTGGCTGTGCCGGTGGAACCCTGTACTTCTGGGCCGTAAGTTATAGCCAGAACAGCGGTCACACGACAATTGAGTACATCCAGGGATGGACACCGCCTCCCCGGTGTCTCGTCGCCGGCGACTTCAACGCGCGACACCATCTCTGGCAGCCAGGTCCTCAGCTGGGACGGGGGAACGATATAGTCGAGTGGGAGGAAGAGCACGACATGGCGCTCCTAAACCCACCCGGCGCCCCCACGAACCAGCACGGGAACACCATCGACCTCGCCTTCCCGAACGTAACATGCGCCAAGGCGACGGTCGAAGACCACCTGGCCACGTCCTCTGACCACTTCAGACTCGCTATCGAGCTGCCTTTGAAGCGCAAGTCTGCGAGCCCTACCCTAGGGCAACACAAACTCACGACCAACGAGGAATTCGAGAAGTTTGCGGCGCACGCACGCGACGCCGCGAGCGCTCTCCCCGACATCGGCACGACGCCTGAGTCCCTAGATCAGGCGGCGACGGCCCTACAAGACCTGCTTGCGGCAGCAGTCCAGTTCGCAGGCAGGCAGCCAAGAAACAAACACATCCGACGAGAACCGTGGTGGACGACGGAGTGCGGCGACGCACACCGGGCTATGGTGACAGCAAGTCGGCTGCACGGCCTCGACAGCGAGGAGCGAGTAGACGCCAAGAAGCACCTGAAGAGAACCATCCGCAAGGCGCGGGCGGCTTTCTGGAGGGAGCGGATTGGCAGCATGGAAACACCCGCGCAGGTGTACAAGGTGGCAGCTTGGACGCGGGGTAAGCCCCAGGCCGAGCCGCCGCCCATACAGCACGGGGACGCTATCTTCACCACGCCAATGGAGAAGGCAGAGATACTCAGGGACACAATCCTGGACCTGGAGACGGAGGGCGGCGACCTCGAGGACCCGTGGCACGAACCCCTGCCCGCCGGGGGTCGGCCGGGGATCCCGATGGATACTTCTGTCTCCCTCGAAGCAGCTGCAGCGGCAGCCCTTAGGGTCAGCAGCACCACGCCAGGCATAGACGGGATCACCGTAGATATGCTGAAGCGCGCATGGCCCACAGTCGGGGGCTACGTCCGAGAAATATACGAGACGTGCCTCAGGGTAGGCCACCACCCTCGACCGTGGAAGCAGGCTGAGATTTCGATGATCCCCAAACCGGGGAAACGCGACCTCACCCTGCCCGGCAGCTGGAGACCAATTTCCCTCCTCTCTTGCCTCAGCAAGGGCCTGGAGAGGCTGGTCGCCAAACGAATGGCTTACCACGCAATCCGCAGTAGGATTGTGACGGAACAGCAGGCAGGAGCGCTCCCGAAGCGCTCGGCGGTGGATATGGCCGCTGCGGTAGTGCACGAGGTGGAGGCTGCTTTCGCACGAAAACAGGTCGCGACCTTTGTCGCGATTGACGTGAAAGGAGCGTTCAACGCCATTATGCGCAACCGGACAGTCCACAGACTGCGAGAACAGGGATGGCCAACTGAGATCATCCGGTGGGTCGAGTCTTTTCTCACGGACAGGAAAGCGAGGGTACGGTGCCAGGGAGCTACCATAGAACTGGCGGATCTTGCACTAGGTCTGCCACAAGGCTCCCCGGCGTCGCCCGTACTCTTCTTGCTGTTCATGGCGCCGCTGCTGCATATCGCGCTGCAGTACGGCGCGGCCTTTGGATACGCTGACGACCTCGGCAACCTCATCAAGGGACCCGACACACGCACCACGGCTGACCGCGCTACCACTTTCGTGGTACGCGCCGTGAGCTGGGGGCATGAGAACGGAGTGGCCTTCGACCCCCCGAAGACGGAGGTCATGCACTTCACCAGACAACAGCGCTACGTGAACGAGCCGGTGTACCACGGCCCGTGGCGGATCGTGGCCAAGGACCAGATGCGCTGGCTGGGCGTCATCTTCGACAGAAAGCTCAACTTTCAACAAACACGTTGAAACTTGGGTCGCCAAAGGCCTCAAGGTAATCAACCTCCTCCGGAGCTTGTCCAATACCCAGCGTGGCATTACTCCCGACCTGACACGGCGCGCCATTAAGGCATGCGCTGAACCAATGCTCCTATACGGACACGAAATCTGGTACCGAGGCGCCTGCCACGGTGCTGGAAAGCACGTCCGCCAAGTAGACAGAGCACTGAACATAGCTATGCGGGCGATCCTGCCAGTCTGGAAGACGACCCCGCTCCCGGCGCTTCGACGCGAGAGCTCGATCCCGACCGCCCATAACCTCCTCGAAGGAAAACGGCATGCCTTTGCAGCGCGCCTTGGCAGACTGAACCCGGAACACCCCCTGGTTGACCGCGCCTTCAACCACCGCCGCCTGCGGAAGCCCACCCGACTGCAACAGACAGCAGAACTGGTTCCGCACCCCCCACGACCACGACTCCTCCTAGAAACCCCCCGCGACTCCACGCCAGTCGCTGAGAAGACCAAGGAGGAAACCGCGCAGCTGTTCCGCACATGGATGAAGCAGCAGGCCCGGAAACCTCGCACGATAGTTGTATTCACGGACGGCTCACAGCAGTCCGACGGAGCCACGGGCTGCGGTTACGCCATCTACCAGGACGGGCAGAAGACAGCCAGCGGCTGCGGCAGGCTAGGCGATGCCGAAGTCTTCGACGCAGAAATCCGAAGAGCGACTGAGGGACTCGAAGCTGCCCTACAGCGTGACTGCAGCGAGGGCCACACGATATACGTCTGCCTTGACAACACCAGCGTCATCCAGTGTATCCGAAATAACCCGTCCGAGTCCTCTCAGGACACCTTCCTCCGTTTCAACGACCTCGCAGCGCGGCACGGCAGAGTGCACGTGCGGTGGTGCCCAGGGCATATGGGCATCGAGGGCAACGAGGAAGCCGACCGAATGGCGAACGAAGGGTGCAAGCTTGCCGCCCCGGAACCGAACATCCCGTCAGTCGCGTACGTGTGCAGGTCTGCGCGAGCTATGCTCACCGAAGCGCACGCCAAAGACTGGGCAGACAACCAGCCGAGCCAGTACCAATCCCTAGCTGCCGGCGAAATTAGCAAGCAACGTGGAACTTAGCAACCCACGGGCGGACCTACACCGACTGCTGGCAGCACGAAGCGGCCACGGAGACTTCGCGGATTACCACGAACGCTTCCACCACGACGACGCGAACCTGACCTGCTCATGCGGGAAGAGGAAAGACAAGCTCCACTTCCTGTACTGCCGCAAGGTCCCAAGAACACAGAGGATCACCCTAGGCCTCGTCCCACGCCTTGCTGCCGATATTATTCTCGGCACCGACTTCGAACGTTTCTTCCGCATGATACGGTCGGCCGGGTTCTTCGCGAGGATCTGTCCGACCTAGCGGAGGCTATAGCAGCCACGGCAGCCCCGTACACGGCGGCGCTCCCACCTACCTGCAGAGGAGCGCTTGGCGTGTCGGCCTAGCTAGCCGCGGCTACACCTATAAAACTCACCTTTTCCTTCACCCTGATCGTGTGCTTCACCAAGAAGATCACACGAAACTTCCACCTGTTCAGCGCCAGCGCGAACGGGAGGATCATCGACAAGCCGGCACAAATTGCTCAGTGCCTGCGGTGCTAGAGTTACGACCACGCCGCCCGACAATGCGCACGTGATGCGATTTCCGAGCAGTGCGCCAACCTCGTAATACACGACATCCAGTGCACGAGACCCAAGTGCGCCAACTGCCTGGGCCCGCATGTCTCGACCGCCTAGACATGCCACCTTTGGGTCGGCAGTCATCGCGTTGACCTCGCCGTGCCTCTTGTTGGCGATCTTCTTATGTACGATCCAGACAAGAAGGTTCTGATGAACGACCCGACATAGCTCGGAGTTGGTGCCTTCCTTGACGACCTTTCCGAGTCTATCGTCCCAGCAGTAGTCGTTGGCCTTGAGTCTGCCGTAGCTGACCACGTTCGTGTGCATAGACGAGAGAAAATGCACGTTGTTGAGCCTGACGATCTGTTGCTTTGAGTTGATGAACTTGACTGTGCCTAGACCTTCTGTGCGAACCGTTCTGCCTCCGCCCTGAAGAGTGGCGATGTCATCATAATCAATCTCATCGAACCACGAGGGGTCATTGAACACATGACCTGTTGATCCTGAGTCAAGCAGGATGTCGTTCAGGTGTTTTGGCGAGGCTTCGATCGCCGCAGAAGAGAGAATGAGCGCGTTGATATCGTGGGTCGGTTCCTCCTCCTTCTTATAGGAGGCAGCTTCCTCCTTGAGGCCCTGCTTCTCCAGCTTGGCGTTGACTGCCTTTTGGATATTATCCCGGCGCATCTTCTTCCAGATCTCCTGGGCTGTTTCAGGGACGAGGTGCGGCACTGCGTACCAGCAGCTCTTCCAGTGGTTACCCTTATCTTTGATCCGATGAGATCGGTCGCAAAAGTTGCATTTGTTATTTGATCGGGGTCTTGATCCCCCCTTTGCGCCTTGAGCGTCAGCTCCTTGGGCTTCGTCATCCTCACGACCTTACAAGGTCGTGGCAAAGATCATCGCAGGTGCTCGCCTGCCGGCACGAGTGGTGTCTTGCACCTTCTCGCGCATATCTTGGAGCATATCCTGCGGATCAAACCCTTCACGCCTATACCTACGTGCCTTCTTGTACCTCTCCCGCCAGTCGTGATAGAGAGGCTCATCGATCTCGCGCACCGTGTTTGCGATGAGTTTCCAGGCCCTGCCCTTGATAAAGGCAGTTGACCTGACGAGTTTGCATTCGCCGTAGATGTCGGTCACTTAGTGATCCATTCCTCTACACTCATCTTCTTGACGGCTGACAGCTTAGTGTAGTGCACCAGCTGCTCGTCACGGTAGTCCTGCCCGGCCTCCCTCGAGGACGCCTGAGTCCTGAGACCAGGCGACGATCGCTCTACAAAACCTGATTGATTGATTGATGATTGATTGATGATTTGACTGATTACTGATTGATTGATTACTGATTGATTGACTACTGATTGATTGTGCAACTGACTGGCCCTATGGCAGCTGCGCATAGATGTGCCTTTAGGGAGGGAAAACTTCTCTTTGTGGCGGGCCGCCCCGGGTCTGTTGTGTGGTATCTCTACTCACGTGATGTGTAGGGTCTGCACGAGCCCGGGGGCCTGCCTCGGCCCCTGTGCTCGGGCCTTTACATATTGATTGTTGACTAACGTCCGTACTTGACTAACATTTAGGAAAACTCGCCAATCCCCAAAAAGGGCAAGCCGACGAGCTGGCCTGGGGTTTTGCTAGAAGTCTAAGGAGATAAAAATGAGTTCCGAAGTTTATCCGACCTCTTCAGTTTGCGTGCTCTAGGGTAGGCGGACCGTCTGGCGATCCTGAGGCTATAGATATTGATGCCGGGGTTGCTGAAGACTTGATGGCATCTGCCAATGATTTTGATGAAGGGACTGTTCCAAATATGATGGCTATGCAGACTGACCTCGATGCACTTTTCCAAGAGCTTCTCGCCAAGATCTTCAAGGAGAGCAACTACTGACCTAGCCCGGGTTCCTCTGCAGCCACAGCCTGTACAAGACCGAGCACAGCTCTAGATCCCACCAGTTAGATCGACGTCAATCAATGAGTTCAACCGCACGTAGCCATTACTCCCACCTGCCTTGCCAACACTATTCTCACGAGGGATGGCCGATTATGTAAAGCCTCGTCTACGGAAGATCGACTATCGCCACTACATTGAGTTCGCTCTTCAGTGGCATGACTAGAGTCTGAAGCTCTTTTACAGTCCATCGTCCGGGACTCTAGGTTAATTTCGTGGCACTCGACCTCTCGCAATTAGAGACTACAGTTTGCGCTCTTGACTGCACTGGCTTTTCCCTCACTCTATCAGCTGCGGACCTACATTGGGAGCATTTGGAGAGGCTTATACCTAATTATGCGTGGTGGAAAGCAGCTGACACTCGCCAGAAGATGGCAATTGCATCTAGAAACCTCAAGAATAATCCTCATATTGCTGCGTTTCATTTCCACCATTACTACACTTCCTTTCTGAACGAGGTCATCATTCCTAAATTCGGTGCGGTAAAGCATTGGTTCCGACAAAATGGCAGGACCGAGGAAGCACTCACGCACATGGCCTCTTTTGGGTCCAGAACAGCCCATCTGTTGACTTCCTTTCTGTTGAGATCAAGCAGGCTTTCAGCGAGTTCTGGGGCCGGCTTGTCGCTGCAAGTAACCCTCGTCCAGGTGCTGAGAGACATACTATTGCTGGCGGTCCCCTTGTGGATAGCAAAATCACACTCACCTTTGACTTGCTCTCAGATATCGTCAACCGCGTTCAACGTCACGTATGCAACGAAACCTACTGCATGAGGCGCAAAGTCATGCCTAATGGCGACCTGTCAACAGAGAAGGTTTGTAGATTCTACTTTCCTCGTGATATACATCCCTCTGCACACGTCACACGAGCTCTCAACCCTCAGCACCTAATGTTTGACGGTGCTCGCAACGACTCTACAATCAACCAGTTCAGCAATACTAGTGCTCTTTCTTGGATGTCGAAACATAAGCTAGCACCTTGCATTTCCAAGCACGCCGTCATCAACTACATTGCAAAATACTGCAGCAAGGCTAAAGTCCAATCCTAAAGCTGTCGTTAAATCTTGGGCAACATCTTACCTCACATCAGAAGCAGTAATACAATGCTTTCTGCTGTTGCCAAGTTTATGAATAAAGTCGCCGCAGAACGTGACTGGCCTGCGATGGAAGTTTCTCACCTCTTGCAAAACCTTCCTTTACAGGAATTAACGAGAGTCGCACGAAGCGTCGACTGCCAGTCGCCGACCTCTACACAGGGAGGTGTTTGTTTGTTTGTTTGTTTGTTTGTTTGTTTTATCCATTTCCCCTGATCAGTCTGATAGACCTATGCGGCGCCAGGAGCCTATAATAGGCTCCTGCTGGGTTATATACAAGACCCTGACCCCTTCACTATGCGATTTCCCCCGTACGCCCTAGGGTGGCTCGTCAGGTCCTTGTACGCCTGCTCCTGGATTCCTTCGCTTAAGAAAAGACCTTGAACGAGTCTAAAATGTCGTGAGGTTTTGTAATTATTCTCTTATGTAGCGGGAGCTTCTTGAATATCATAGAATGAGGTGAATACAAAGTAAATAGATTGTGGACTGGGAACGGCGTTTTTTTGACACCCTATTATGACGTGTGTAGACTTGTAGACAAGGGTGTTTGTGTGTATGGTTGGGGTCGTAAGCTTGCTTTCGGGCTACTTACTACTAGTAGAAGGCTCTCCACAGTCAAAGCCGGCATCTTCCAGACTTATTATTAGTCGATGGATGTTTTGATCAACGTAATGGTGTACAATGTATGTAAGATCAGCTGATTACTGATATCGCGCTATCGCAATGCTCCGCACATGACTGCGGGCCGCTCCCAACCTCCCTCTTTAAGCCAAGTTGATAAGTTATCGGAAAGGAAACAAAAAAAAAAAAGTCCGTGTCACCTCATTAGCAATCAATCGATAACTCCAATCCGGGGGACCCACGTGCTACATCAAAGGATGCATTAGCAAGATCCTACGACCGGGACAGCTCTGCATCTGGCAAGGCAAAACCGTGCCGTCGTCGCCGGGAAATATTCAGCTGGTAATAATAAGCGAGATGAGCAAGAAACCATGTTTTTTTTGACATGCCGTTTTTATAAATAAGTCTGCGGTAAAGAAAAACGGTTGCTGCCAACCCAACCCCCCTCTTTCTGTCCCTCCACGAGGTAGTAGGTCTATGAGGATCTACTCCGTACAGGCACACACACCAACTAAAAAAACTTCTAATTCTACCCTATTATCGTGTCACATGCTGTTCCATCGCATACTAGCCGTGGCCGGCCTGCCGTGCCTGGCTCTAGCAAGCAGCAGCAGCCGCCGCATCTCCATCTGCACCCAGCTGCAAGAGGTCGTCTCCAAGTACTCGTCCCTCGAGTGCGGGGCGGTGGCCGATCGCTGGAGCGAGTACGGAGCTCCCCAGCCGGCGGCCATCGTCTCGGTAGGCAAAGAAGAAGACGTGGCCAAGGTGGTCAACGTGGCCAACAAGCTGGGCATCGGGTACCTGGTCCAGAGCGGCGCCAACGGATGGGCCGACACTTTTACCTTGGGGAAAGAAGGCTTCATCATTGACGTTTCGGGGCTCAAGAGCATCAGCTTCAACGATGCGAGGACGGAGGTGACGTTTCAGGCGGGCGTGCTGATCGAGGAGCTCGTCGGGGCGGCTTGGAACAACAACGCGCGCGTGGCCACGGGGACGTGCAACTGCGTCAGCGTGCTGGGGGCCGGCTTGGGAGGCGGCGTCGGTAGAGGGACGGGCCTGTACGGCCTGGGTTCGGATCAGCTGCTCGAGGTGAGGCTCGTCAACGCCGACGGCAACGTGGTCGTCGTCACGCCCGAGAACGACGCCGACCTGTGGTGGGCCGTCAACGGCGCGGGCGCAAACTTTGGCATCGTCACGTCCGTCGTCTACCGCAGCTACCCCGTGTCCCAGGCCAGCAACACGGCATGGACCGGCCTCCTCTTTTACGACGCGAACACGCAGCTCGAAAAGGTCATCTCTGCCATTGACGCCCTAAGCCTCGAGCCCGAGATGCAGCTCGACTTTTACTTTACCCAGGGCCAGCTCGCCGTCCTGCCCTTTTACCTCGGCAGCGAGGCCGACGGTCGCAAAAAGTTTTCTTCTCTCCTTGACATCGGCCCCGCGTCGGACGGCACCGAGGTTATCCCCTACAATTCGTGGAACGCCGCCGGCGACGCGTTCTGTACAAAGGGCGGACGCAAGCCCACTTACGCAGCCAACCTGCATGCGCTGGATTCCGGGGCATGGCGAAAGGCGTGGGACGCCTACGTGGCGTTCTACGAGGCCTACCCCGAGGCCAACCAGACGACCATCCTGACCGAGTGTTACGCTACGGGGAAGAACATTGAGATTGGGCGCGCGGGCAGGTCGGCTTACCCGTGGCGCGACGTCAAGTGCTACGCCATTGGCATCCCGTGGTACACGAGCCCTTCTCTCGACGACGAGGCCGTCGCTTTTGGGGAGAAGCTGAGGAGCCTGTGGTCCGGGTCGTCCGGAGCGGGATTCAGCGCGTAAGTTTATGCCCCCCACGAATCATTCATTCGTTATGTGAAGAGTTGAGATTATGTGCTAATCTTGTACAATGGTAGATACATCAACTTTGCGCATGGTGACGAGTCACTCAGCAGCATCTATGGGAGCAGCCTGTCCAAGCTGCAGAGCCTAAAGAAGAAATATGACCCGAAAAAGCGGTTCAACCAGTGGTTCCCTCTATCTTAGCTCGGTAGGGTCTTTTCTGTTCTTTAGACATATTTAGAGCTTTACATGTACATTACCATATACTATATACAGTGTAGTGTAAATGCTTATTTTATACAACTTACCATATATACAGTACATTGTAGGCTGCCTGGTGTAAATATTTATTCTATATACATTTCATATATACCGTATACTGTCCAGTGTAACACTTTCCTACACGCAATTCACTTCAAGCACAAAGCGTCTGCCGCCTTCTTCGGGTCATACCCCCAAAGCCACTCCTGAAAGTACGGATCCGCGAGCAGGTTGGGGAACCCCGCGCTCGGCTTATCGTGCAGCAGCTCGCGGTCGCGCTCCTCCTGCAACGGGCCGTCGGGCATCTGCCACATGCGCCCGTTCTTGAGGCTGGCCCTGATGATGTCCGCCGACCTCCCCTTGCCGATCTGCTCGTACAATTCCAGGCATTCTCCGACCTCTTTTTCGTTTCTGGCTTTGCTCAATAGATGGGCCAGTGTCGAGGCTGATTCCAGACCCATTGCGGCGCCTTGTGCTCTGCAGAGTGTATGTTAGCTTTGGGCTCTTGTTGTGCTTTAGAGGTAAAGGGTACTTACAGATAGGGCAACGTCTGGTGTGCTGCATCCCCCACGGTACAAGCCTTGCTATTACTGCTACTATACACCCACGGCGTCTCCTCCCCGTCAATCTGCGGCTCGGTAAACATCCACCGGTGACACGCCTCTCCACCGAGCGAAATCAGCTCCCGCAGCACAGGATCCCACCCTTCCTCGTCGAGACACCTCCTGAACCCATCCAGTTCGACGACCTGGGGGCCGTAAAACGAGTCGCCCGAATAAGGCCGCGTGAAAGCGACGTTGAAGACGCCATCGAGGCTGTATGTAATCGCCTGGGATCTCGGCCCCAGCCACACGATGATGTCCTTGTTCTCGACGAGGTGCCGCAGGTTGGCCGATTTCTTAATAAGCGTCTCGTCGATTACGATGCGGTGGACTACGAAGCCGTGGGGAACCAGCTTGGGGTTTTTCCCGGTGATGACCTCACGTAAGATTGAGTTGGCTCCGTCGGCTCCGATGAACAAATCGGCAGACAAAATCTCCTTCGAGTCTGACTCGTGTAGCTTCAAAAAACCGCCTTCGAGGTCGACGTCTTCAAACTTTATAGGCACGCCAAAGCGGATTTCTACCCCGAGAGCGACGGCCTCGTCGTAGAGGACCTGCCGCAGGTGCGCGCGCTGCACCGTCACGACCGGCCCGCCGTACTTGGCCTCCGTCGCCGAGAGGTCCTGCGAGTGCAGCGTGCGGCCCGTCGAGTACCGCTTGAGGGTTATGGCTCGGGTCCGGACGGCTTTTGATCTGACCTTTTCGTATACTCCCATTTCTTGCAGTACTCGGACTGCGTTGGGATGGAGCTGGATGCCTCCGGTAGGTCTCTAATGCGCGTCAGACATATTGTTACTCATACCTTATATATATATATATATGTGTGTGTGTGTTGTATGCAAATATAGGTCACTCACTGCATGAAGAGAAGCGTCCTTCTCTAGAACAGAGACGTTGTGCCCGATGCGGCGCAAGAGGATGCTGCTGGCTAGACCGACGATGCCTGCGCCAACAACGCACACATGAAGCTCGGTCTTTTCGCCCATGATTGTCCGAGGTTGCTTGAAATTATCGTGAGATTGTAAACACCAATGTGATCAGCCCAACGACCAAAGAGTTGTTTTACTTTCCAACTTTCCAACTTTTAAATCTTGGACACCTTGACACCACCTTTATCGTGATAAACTAGACTATATTTAACAGAAACACCTCCCTCGAGGTGAGTGCCGGCTGCTTACACGGTGGGTAAAAGTCACTCATGGACCCGCTGCTTCTTAGCGTGGGCTCCATCAAACGGGGGGGTTGGACGAGGGATTCCCACATTCCAGGCTATGACGGCAATAAGCACTATGTAAGTCGTAACGGCTGGGCTTGCTTCTTCCCACTCATAGGTTGGTGTAGCCAAAGGTGGGAAAATACGAAACGCTGGCTTGTGAGTTGCCAGCTCTAGAAGAATCATCCCGTGACGTAAAGTAATATTGGAAAATGTCACCAACGTGCTGTGGTATAAATCGCGAACTGAGGAATAATCGCCTGTATGTATCTGTCTGTGGAGACGTGCTTTGAAAGTAGCTCTTGAACAGTCTGAGGAGAATTAGCAGTCCCAAGACCTGAACCCGAGTTGCTGCTAAACACCCTCGGCGACTGTATGCATTGCGGGACAGATTTATATTAGGAGAATACAATGTATAGAAAAGACCATGATGAAGACTGTTGGTGACTACCATGCGGATTTTAACTCTTGCCCTATGATCCTCGATGGCATGGCTAGAGACCCGATGTTCCCAGGTGTCACTTTCATCTTGCATATCAAGTCGTTTTATGAAGCCTACATGTCTTGTTTACAATGTATATCCGAGTTGACACTAAAAAAAACACCCATCCCAGCCCAATGTTGTATGAATATGTAAACAGATCAATGGCCACTCAGCTCAGAAACCCACGCCTCCGCCCCCTTCACATCCGCCTGCAAAGTAAAAACCTTCTCAACCAAAAACTCATGAACCTCCGGCTTAGGATCAACGCAAAGATCCTCCAGCACCGTAACCTCGTAATCCATGTCCGCCGCATGCCTTAACGTCGAAAGCACCATCCCGCTCGTCGATATCCCCGCCAGCGCAATCTCCCTCACCCCGCGGCTCCTCAGCACAACCTCCAGCTCTGTCCCGGAAAACGCCGACCACCTGTGCTTGACGACGGTCGGGTCTCCCCTCTGCGGAGCGACGGCCGGGTGAATCTCCGTGGAGGATTCCCCCAGGACGAGGGCGCCGGACTGCTTGACGGCGCGGAACCGGCGGTTGTGGGGGCTCACTTCGGGGTGGCCCGGGCGGAAGCCGACGGTGATGTAGATTATGAGGACGTTCGCTTTTCGGGCTGCTTCGATGGTTTTGGAGAGGTGGGATAGGTAGGCTTCTTGCTTTTCTTTGTTGTCTTGGAATGCTAGGGAGAGGATGCCGTGCTGGACGTCTCCGACGATGAGCGCTGCCGTTGCCATTGTTTAATATGAAGCGGAGGAAATGTTTAAAAGATGTTGGATTAGAAGTTGTCGTATGGTTTTAGAAGCTCTAGATTGGGTCTTGTGTTTTGCTTTATATATAGTTTTTTAAGGCTCGCAGCCAAGGTAGGGTTTAACGGGCTTAAGCACATCTTGGTCCGTAAGTCGTAGAAGTGATCATCTTTCGTAATCGCAACATAGTGAAACTAGCATGATACGTCTAGTATTGTGGCTCTATGGGTTATCGTCATGTCGGATTTTATCGTTTATGTCCGTCTTGGGAAATCTGGAGATGTTGTACATTCAAATGGGGCCCTCGGTGCCGAATCGGCGTTGTGCTCTCTGTCGGCACCGAATATATATGTGTGTACAATTGGAGATTAA
The DNA here is from genome assembly GCA_003012115.1 of Trichothecium sympodiale. NCBI lineage: Eukaryota > Fungi > Ascomycota > Sordariomycetes > Hypocreales > Trichothecium > Trichothecium sympodiale. Next base: position 18,794 of record PXOB01000264.1, read on the forward strand.
AATGTATCAATGGGCTGGAAATAATTGGCATAAACATTCATTTTCGAGTTCAGGCGCGAATGGAGAGACTTCGTTTTCGAGAGGCTCTTGCGCGGTTGGCAATGGTTGCGGTAGTACGGAGTAACGGAGACGGCTCGGATATGTGCGATTAGTGGGTACAGTAACGCCGGTGTGCCAGGTTATGAAAGAAAGCACTCTTGCTTTATTCGTTTCTTTCATATGAAAATTAATATTTCCTTAAAATTCTATATACAGAGTTATGTCTTATACGCGGATCGCCAAGTCGCATTTACCACTACTTTACCATCAGCCATGATCAATCGTCTAATTTGTATCGTATATAAAAATACAAGATCGAGGATAGCAGATCTCCCTATATATCGATTTATGTGTATACTTGCTGAACTCGTCGAAAATGGCAGTAGAACTTACCAATAGTGGCCAGAGATGCTGGTACACGACTTGTGTGCCCTCGCTGCATAGTCGGTTGAGTTGCGCCGAGCATGACGATATAAGAGGCCATGTCACGTAGACTTCCCAGCAGTAAGAGTTCTATATGTCGGTGATTTAGGCATTAATACCGAGTCCTCTTCGCCGGTCGAGTATCCAAGAGCGAGATGCAAGCATACCTTGGCCTTGCATATTGGAACGCGGGGCGACATAGACATAGACGTCCAACAAAAAAAAAAGAAAAGCCAAGAAGAATCTGTATGAGAAGAAAACACATGATTATATATTTTCCCCGGAAATTCACCAGCTATGGCTGTTCAAATAAGAAAAGAAATGAGGGGAAAAACATGCAGGCATTTTTCGAATGGCTTCACCCCTGGTTCAGCGCCCCTTAAGCGGTAAATAGAAATAGACATAGTGTTGAAGAAGGTGAATCAAGTGTCACTCCATCTCTTTTTCTCTATCATCTTTATTCTGGTACATATTCCATCGCCCATATATCGTCCGCTACAACCATTAACAAAGATTCAGCCGACCATGAAACTCACGAACAGCCTATACTTTGTAAAGCACCAATCGCCTTGCACCTTTCCCCAAAGCCCCTTTTGTGAAAACTCGCCACAGAATTAAATATCCACCATCTCCTCACATCCTACAACGATCTCGAGGCGGCCCATGCCTCCTTGCTCACACCCCGCCCCCTTTCTATTTCCGAACATTTCCCCCGCAGACCACCCCGTCCCTGCTGAAGAGCTTCGTGGAGAGGAACCTCCCGACGAGTGACCTTATGTACAGGACGCTCTTGCCCTGCTGTATTCTCGTGGATGGACACCTCCACGTAAAAGAGCATCTCTCTTCCAGAGTGTTGAAATGAAACACAACATCAACACCTCACGAGATGGGTGAAACAGGGACTTCCTTTCCGGATTCGACGAAATTCCCCGGATGTCAGACATGCTCCTGCGCAGGCCATTGGAAAAGATAGGAAAATCTGCAAGATTACGTTGCCCAAAGACACGTTACACCACATCTTGAACTCACTTACAGTCCAGTGGTTGATTCTCAAAGCGAGGCAATACAAATCAAAGTACGTGGGAACCCGGTTGACTGAGTTTCGGCACCCAAGATCTTAGCATAAGCTGACTTTGTAACCACAAACAAAGCTCGCTCGCGGTTCCAAAGAAGGTTTCTCTAGTGACGTTAAAGGGGGGTCATCACGGCGTCGGCCGCGGCAAGGCTCGCCGCGACGGGACATTCATTGTCTTTTCAAACACATCCACAACGTCAATTTCGAGGGCAGAGGACACTATTTTAAGACGTTCTCTGTATTACGACTCACAAACCGACTCTTAAACCCGGGTTATTCTATTGCGGCGGGAATTATGGAATTAATAGACTTCTGCTAGATCCCTATTACTATGTGCATCCGTATGACCCGTTATCTTTTGAACCTAGACTTTTGATGTGAACACTACGCAACTGTAGATAGCGGTAAACGGCAGTAGAGCTCGGTAATAGTGGCGGGCGCCTTATCTGCATCATCGGTACTAAGTGGTGGAAGACGATTCTGAAGAGTGCATATAAGAACATCCCGGGTCCTGATGCAGGGCCTTTTTGTACAGTAATTCATTTGTTCCCGACCTACCTAGTTTTCAAGTCCATATATAACGGGGCATATTACTTACTTCATCATGTGTGGCTTCACCGTCGTTGCTGAGCTAAACACCACGTCTGAAGAAGTACACCTTCGGAGTGGCGATGCGCCAGTGAATGGTCACGCTCCGACAAACGGGGTCGTAAACGGGCATGCGAATGGCGATAACAGGCCTCGCCGTCCCATCTCGAAAGCACGGATCGCGGAGAGCTTGACCTACATTGAATCTCGCGGACCCGACTCCCAGGGCGTCTGGATCGATCCAACTCAGAGCTTTGGTAAGGTATTCAAAGATTCATGTCCATTTAGGCAATAACATTAACACTCAAAGGCTTTGGTCATTGCCGTCTCTCCATCAATGATCTTACCGTAGCCGGCACCCAGCCTCTGCACAGCTGGGCTGAGGGCCTCCACGCCGTAGTCAACGGAGAGCTCTACGACTACGACAGGCTGCGCCGTCTCTGCGACGAGAGGATCAGCTACCCGTGGCAGGGCCACTGCGACTCGGAGCTGGTCCTGGCCCTGTACCAGGCGTTTGGGGCGCCACATCTCATGCAGCACCTGAGAGGCGAGTTTGCCTTTGTTATCTACGACGAGAAGAAGCACCAGCTCATCACGGCGGTTGACCGATTCGGCATCAAGCCCTTGTTCTGGACCGTCGTTGATGGCCATGCTGGCGGCAAGCAGCTGCTTCTATCGTCCGAGGCCAAGGGGTTCTTGCCGCTGGGGTGGAAGCCGGAGTGGTCGGTTGAGAATATCGTTACCTCGGCCATGATCCGTGGCAAAGATACGCTGTTCAAGAACGTATACAAGGTTCAGCCCGGCCACATGTTGACTTTTTCGACCGACAGCAACCCCGAGGAAGTCCAGTACTACGATGTTTCATACAATCACAAGGTGAGAGCCCTCCCTTGCCCCCTACGCAAGTCAGTGAAACCTGGCTAATGATCACAAGAACACGGTGGAAACTCGTAGCATCGATGAAATTGTACTTCAGGTCCGCGCGAAGCTCGTTGATGCCGTCCGCATGCGACTTCGCTCGGATGTACCTGTAGGTATCTACCTCTCAGGCGGCCTGGACTCGTCCACGCTCGCGGGCATCCTAACCGAGATCCTCGACGAGGGCGGGGGCGCGGCCTCGGGAAACGGGGGCAGCAAGAACCTCACCAGCTTCTGCGTCGCGTTCGACGAGGACTCGGGCTTCGACGAGTCGGGCATCGCGCAGCGGACGGCCGACTTCCTGCGCATCCCGATGAGGCGCTGCGAGATGGACGAGGAGCGGCTGGCGGCCAACTTTGAGGACGCGACGTGGCATAACGAGCACCACTGCCCGGACCTTAACACGGTGGGCAAGTTCTGCCTCTCGCGGACGGCCCGGGAGCACGGCTACAAGGTCATCATCACGGGCGAGGGGTCCGACGAGATCTTCTCGGGCTACCCCTGGTTCCTGCTGGATTTCCTGGCCGAGCCGGACGGTTCCATGCCTAATCTTCCGCTGGCCAAGCAGCCTGATCTCCGTGATAATCTACACACCCAAGCGCGGAATGACTTCGTGAGCACCTTTTCCAAGATGGGTCTCGTCGGAGGACTAGGAGGAGAGCTCGATGATCTGAATGTAGATCCCGACCTGAACCAGAGAGTCGGTCACGCGTTCTCGGCCATCCTATCCTCGCTCGTAAGCTCAGTCGACGACGACGTCTTCACCCCGAAAATCGCCAAGCGCCTCGGCGGCTTCGGCGGCAAGCTCCGAGCCATCGTCGACGCCCTCCCGCCCGACGCGGCCGAGGCGATACGCGCAGGGAAATGGCACACCCTCCACGTCGGCCAGTACATCTGGATCAAGAGCCAGCTCGCAAACTGGCTCCTCACCTGCCTCGGCGACCGGGCCGAGCTGTCGCACAGCATCGAGGGCCGCGTGCCCTTCCTCGACCACCACCTCGTCGATCACGTCAACTCGCTGCCCCCGAGCCTCAAGATCCACTACGGCCCCGACGCCGCGGGCCCGCGGTACGACGGACCCTGGTGGAGGACCGACGAGGGCGGCGCGGCGGCCAAATTCTGGGAGAAGTGGCTGCTCCGCGAGGCCGGCAGGCCCTACATCACCGACGAGCTGTACAACCGCCGCAAGCACCTCTACACCGCGCCCGCCAGGTGGCCCGCCGGCGGCCCGCTGCACGCCAATGTGTCGAGCCTCGTGACCGAGGGCAACGTGGCGCAGCTGGGCTTCGTGAGCTGGGAGGCTGCCGAGAAGAAGCTACGGCGCGGTTTTGGCGAGGACGCTACGGCTGAGGCGTTTAGGGCATCGCTTGATATTGCGGGGTGGGTTGTTTTGAGTAAATGATTTGGGATTGCTCGAGCTGCAAGTGATTGAAAAGATGTTTAAATCTTAAAAAGCGAGATGGTAAGAAATCGCTGTCGCAGTCGGATTATATAAGGCATTGGTTTTTTTTATACTCTCTCAAAACGCCGGGGAAAGAACAGACCACCCCATGCTTAACACGAAGGAATTCCTAATGCCTCCCAGATGATGAACTACTACTAGATGATAAAATATAATTCATTCTAATTGCTGTTATGCTATTTTGCATTAACAACTTCCTAGCCACCCCCTTTCTGTGCTTCGTCACCAGCTCTCAATATTCATCTCAAGCCAAGCCTCCCTCCGGGTAAGCTACCCTCGGACGCTTCTCCATGTCGCACGAACCCCTAGATGCAGCGGCCCCCAGACTAGCGCTAATCTTTGTTGGGCCTAGTGGGGTTGTGCACCAACGTCACGTTGTCCCCCGAGTTGCAGCTGTTCGAAAGTAGCCAAGGGTAGGGAAAGCTGCGACATCGTGACGGCCTTAGACCCTCCCCCATCACCGACACCCTCAAACGCAAACGCAAGAGGCTTCCAATAGCATCGCGGCTGCGCTCGATTTTTGATGAGTGCAGACTCATAACCCCCCCGACCCTTCTTCTGCTGAGCGTTACAACCCCCCTCTTCGTCCATCGGCAGCGACATCGCTAGCCCGCCCCTAACCGCAGCCATGGGAGTATCTTGGAACGTTCGTCTCTCCCTCCATTCACACTCACACAATTCTACCTCTTGCGACTTCTAATTAACAGCTCTTGATAGATCTTCCGCTACCTCGGCGACATCTCCCACATTCTCTCCAAGCTCATCCTCATCCTCGCCATCCACCGTAACCGCTCCGCCGAGGGCGTCTCCCTCATCACCCAGATCCTCTACGCCGTCGTCTTCTGCACGCGTTATCTCGACCTCTTCAACCCCGCAAAGAGCCACCCGGCATGGAACGTCGTCTTCAAGACCTTTTACCTCGCTTCCAGCTTCTACATCCTCGGCGTGATGCAATGGATGTTCCCGAGGTCCAGGGAGAAGGAGTTTGCCTGGAAGATGGGCGCCATCGTCCTAGGCGGCTCCCTGCTCATTTCGCCCTTTGTCATGCTCATTTTTGAGGACAAGGCTTTCTGGGGCTTTGTTCACGTATGTTAAAACCCCCTGAAAGCTGCAAGTCAATGCAAACTAACAGACGCAAGTGGCTCTGGGTATTTTCCGAGATTCTCGAATCCGTCTGCGTTCTCCCCCAGCTGCTCCTCCTCCGCCAGACCACCGTCCCTACCGTCATCAACTCGATGTACCTTCTCTGCCTCGGTTCCTATCGCGCTCTGTACTGCCTCAACTGGCTCGTCCGTGGCCTCGACAAGGATGATCCAGGTCCTGACAGCGTCTCGGTCATCTTCGGTATTATCCAGACCGCCCTGTATGTCGACTTTGCCTGGGTTTACTACACGAGACAGAGGGTCAAGCTCCGCGGCGGCGGCATCGTGGACGCCGACGATTTGCGCAGGAGCTGGCTTCTCAGGCGCATCTTTGGAAAGAACGCTGAAAGAAATGCCGATGATGAGGACGAGGAGAGCGGTCCCTCTCTCGGCGGTCGTCGCAATGGTGCAAGGCCAAACTGGGGCTCTCGCAGCATCAGCGTCAGCGCTGATGATGGGGTTCTCGACTCTGAGCGGGAACATCTGGCTCAAGAGGAAGGCATCTCTGGGTCTGTTGACCCGGATGCCAGGATGCGGGATCCTGACGAGCTGGCCAAGGCCATGGATGACGACGACGACGACGAAAACCAGCTGCCTTCTGCGTATCGCGACGATAATAGCCAGGGAAGCGGAAGCGGCGTTCGCAACGACGAGTGGAGAGATTAAAAGGCTATTCTGAGAGCTGTCCAAGTACTGTGCGAGGTTACGGTAGTCGATTGGTGATTTATGGCAATGATATTGAACCTATTTGACAGGTGACGAGGCACGTGTGTAGGAAGAACATTACGACGCTGCAGTGTGTACTTTCATGTTTGAGTAAATTGCTGCGACAACGGACATTATAGACTTGGTTTCAGGTATAATTGAACAAGCAAACGTAACCAAGTCATCCAAGTAAAATAAATATGTGCGCCCGTCAATGTTTAAAACGGGGATGGTAATGTACAGCCCGTTGAAGGGCTACAGCCGTAATTGGTACGGAAACCTAACTCCTCCCAAAACAAACTCATTCAAACCGCTGTAACTCAATGCTCATTATAAGATGGCATCCCTCATCAGCTGGCAAAACGCTTCTCGAACTCTTCATACAGTTTCGGGCTAATCGCATCACTACTGTTGCCTTCCACCTCGATGAGCACACCCCTCTTTGCGTAATGCTCCAGCAACGGCTCGCTGATCTCCTCGAAGCGCCGGAAACGTCTCCTCCAGACGTCGACCGAGTCGTCCACGCGCTGGGTGAGGGGCTCGCCGGTGACGTCGTCTTTACCGGGAACCTTTGGAGGATGGAAGTCGGTGTTGTAGACGCGGCCCGAAGGCTCGTGAACCCAGCGGCTCGAGATGCGCTTCAGGATAATGTCTTCGGGGGTGCGGAGGGAGACGGCGAGGTTGATGGGTATCAGAGGGTCGAGGGTGTTGGCCTGTGCGGCGGTCCTGGGGTAACCGTCCAGGATGAAGGAGGCAGCGGGGTCGTCGGATGGCGAGGCTGCAATGGTTGACTCGCTGTGAATGAGGGGCTCGCCGACGATGGTCTCTAGATCGGGCGTGTTATCGTAAAAGGCCCGAGGCTCGGAGCCCGTGTTTGTCGCTTCCGAGTTGAGAGTCATAATCTTTGGCAGACCGCCGCCGAATAGCCACCCACGGGTCTTGAGTTCGTTGGAGATGAGGCGGAGCATGATTTCATCAGCCACAAGGCCACCTGCCTTCATGATGCTTTCGGCTTGAAGCCCTGATCGCGGTGGTTAGCAGACTTTGGTTTTAGGATACGAAGCGATGGTCAGGACTCACCGAGAGCCGTCTTCCTCTTGACATTGCTTCGCAACAGGTCGCCCGTGCTAATAGACTGCAGCTGTGGGAAGCGATGTAGTAGACGCTCCGTCTGGGTTCCTTTGCCAACACCGGGCGCCCCAATGAGAATAACACGAGCCGCCCTCGTTAATTTCATTTTTCACCAGTATTTCTATGATTACGATGCTTCGAACAGGATCAGGCGTAACTCGCAGGTCTTCTTGCATACCAAAACAGTCGCCGCTGGTGTCGTGTACCGATGCAGTTCCCAAAAATAGAGAGAACTGGACGAAATAAGAGTCTGAGAGGTTGCTCGGAATCGAGGAGCGGGTATTAAGAAAACCGAAACGTATCCGTATTATCGCCCGAGTAGAATCATTTGCGCAAGTTAATGAAAGAGGAGAGAGAGTCCAAAATAGGGAAATTAATATAGTAGGAGAATAGGGAAGAGGAGAGAGGAGGAGTAGAAGAGAAGACCGGGTGCGGAGCGAGGGGGAAAGTAGATCGATCTTTTTTGCAATTCTGCCGGATGCCCGAATTCGGTCTGCTGCTGCTCCCTCCGAGTTCGTGGCTGGGAGTTTTGGTAAAGAAGGAAAAGGCCGTCGCGCGTGCTGGCGGGGCAGGGGACTCGGTTGGTGCTGTCGTTCAGGGGTGGCACTGGTCAGCCTGTGTGTAAGGTGGTAGGTTGAAAAAAAAGCGTGGTGGTGCGGCTGCCCGTTGGATCGAGATACATGGATACGGAAGGTGGCGCCCCACTTTGACCTGGAAAATGTTATTGCTTCCCGATGTCTCTGCAGGAGTCCGGGGGTGGCTTGCACGCGAGACCCGTACCCGCGGTCATTGCTCGGTGTTGCCATACCCTGGGTATTTGAGTGTATGGGCTGAGCCCCCCCTAGTTAAACTATTACGCCCTACCGCTACGCTTAGCTTAAGACTACTAGTAAGATTAGGTCAAGCTACGCATTATCTTTAATAATTAAAGCCTAGTTTATTTAATGACGGATAATTAATATGTTTAAAGTAGAGAATTTTTATTCTACCTATAGGTCTTTATAATTTTACTTTTTTTAAAAAAAAATTAATAATTAATATATATAATATTATAGAGATAATTTTAAATATATAATTTTTTTTATTAATACAATTAATTTTAATTCAATTTTTTTTTACTATATTAAACCAATTCTTTATTATATTTTAATTAATTTTATTTAAGATATAATGTCACGAGTTGTAGGAAGGTAGGTCTGATATATATGAGGGCATTCACAACTTCCGTTTGCCCGAGTCAGACCAACCTTCGTCTGTCACGTCAGGGCAGGCCATAAGGGCCTCATTGCCCTATAAAGCATACAACGTTACATTCTATGCTTTACAGCCTATATAAACGGAAGCCCTATGCTTCTTTTCCTAGGAGATAGAATAACGGTTTTCTTCTTCCTCACGATACCTCGTGCTGTGACTACGTCTGTGTACTTTACCGCAATATTTAATATTCACCCTCATGCCCTCGTGCCCTCGTGACCACCCTCTTGACAGCCCTCTTGATAGCCCTCTAGTCCTAATACATGATGTGTTGTGCGGCCCTCCTGTGCGACGCGGTTGGCGCAGCGCGTACAAAGACACTGACTAGCCCCTCCCCCGTATCCCTCACGCATAGGCGCGGTCAGTCCGGTGTGATGCTTCTTGCCGCTTCTGCGGCGCGTGTGAGTGTATACGTTTACAGCAAGCCGAAACGAGGGCACTGGTCTTCCTCCAGCTACCTCCCCAATTTTCAAGCCAGTGCTCAGGTCAGCCTGATGGCGTCGGTGGCCCGGCCAGCCTGCGAACGGCCTTAATAATCTCGTTGCATACTTTGCCGGGTACTAGTGCTTTCCCGATTGCTAGACGGCTGATAGTAGCCGCGGCCTCGCTTTCTGTAAAGTCAGCCTCCTCGACAGGCTCCTCGTATTCTACGCCTTCGATATCATCTACCTCGGCGTCTCTGGGCTCCGGGAAGAAGGACCGCGTTAGCGTAGATGCGACGCCTCCGCTCTCGGTGGCCACAGTCCTGTCGGGCTTTACCAGCTCGACGATGCCGCTAGAGCTCGTTGCCTTGCCTCTCGCCCACTTGGCGAACTTCCAGGACGCCTGTCGGTCTGCCATTGCCTTGTCTAGCTTGCTCCTCCATCTCTTGCGTCGGAAGACGTACGTCTCCTTAAGCTGGTTCCAGTTTGACTTGCGGACCTGGTACGTCTTTTCTTCGTACTGGCAGGCGTCTGCCGTACGGGCTCGCTCCCTAGTCCATCCATCGTAAGCTTCCTGCAAGGCCCGTTGATGAGCGTCGTAGTTTTCTAGCATCTGCTGCGTCACTTCCTCGCCAGTTGACCTAGGTTGCGACCACGGCAGGTGCGGCGGCGGGGTTGTCGCCTTCCTAAGGTGTCCCTCGCCGGGCTCCTCTGGACAGGTGTTCTCGGCAATGCCGTCTCGGCCAATAAAGGCCCAGATCCTTTCTTCAATAGCCCTAGCCTGGACCTCCTCGAACCAGTGATGCCAGTGGCTGGAATTGACCAAAGTCGGCAACTTGGTCGCCTGACTGCTTTCTCCGGCCATGACGATCCGTTCCTGTCTCGTTGGGTCCAAAAGGTCGGGCTTGCAGGTCCGTCTGTGTCTCGATTCCCGCCAAATAACAGTGGTGACTCGGACATTTGCTTCCTAGCTTTCGGGCCAAGAGGGATCTTGAAGGACACTCGTCGGTCTGACTAACCCGACTAGGTGACTTCGTCTATCAAAGACTTCAGAAAAAAGCTGAATCTGTTCAGCTGGATCAGTGTGTTGTCGAGCTGTGACGTGGTCCGTCAAGAAGGTCGGTCTTCTAGCTTCGATCCCGCCTGTCAGGACCAAGGGTTGCTGTTCCTGGCCGCTGTGTTTGAGCGAGCAGGTCAGGAAGGTCGGATATGTATTACTGGCTGTGACCAGCTAGGCAGCAGATCTAGGTTGATCTAGGTCGGAAGGTTCGGTCAGACTGTCTTACGGACCTATTCAACCTATTGGACTAGGTCAGAGACGAAGCACTCGTGCTCCTAAGCTGGCTGTTTCCTCGTAGTCAAGGAAGTGTTCGGCGGGAATAGGCACTATTTCCTGCCGGGAAGGGCGAAGACTGAGAGGGCTGTTGGACGGGCTCTACCAATCCAGACAGCTTTCTCGACTGACAACGTCGTGGTGTTGATGACTGTCTGTAAGGTTCTCAAGTTGACGGGTGATCTTCTGCTGATAACGTCTCTTCGATAGCAACTACGTGTTGAAGTA